>VZTX01020976.1:48506-79723 GCA_013400915.1 Pardalotus punctatus | reverse complement strand
CGCCCGTGCGGAGGAAGAGGCGGCGGGGCTGGGGGTGCCGGCCCACCGCGGCGAAGCGCGTCCCGCTCCGCGCCTCTGCCGCCCCACGCGGATTCATTTAAATAAATAATTTTTTGTTTTAAAAATAAATGAAACGCGGAGGAAAAAAAAAATGAAAAAAGACCGAATACACCTTTTTAAAAGGCAAAGTGGCCCGCTGCAGGCGTGCAGGGCTCCGTGGATGGTGGGTCGGGGCGGGGTGCTGTGGCCGCAGCCCCTGCGCGGCCGCGGAGCCCGTGCGGCGTCGATCCCACCGGGCCGGCTGTGCGGATGCCCCCATCCCGGCGGCGGCCCCGGCCGTGCGGGGTCCCGCACACCTGCTCCACGCAGGCCGCCCGTCCGCTCGGTGTTCAGGCAGAGAGTTGGCTTTCAGGACTTTTTGTAGAAATGGGGCTCAGGTTTGTCCCTGCGCCCGGCCCGAGGAATTTTTTTACATTGAAGAGGGGCTGCTGAAGCTGTTTGAAGATGAGGTCAATCTGGAGTTGACGAAAGAAGCAGATTTAACCTTTAAAGTTGGTTAAACCTACAGAGCCGGGAAATAGCGATGGCTCAGCCCCCCTGCCACCCCGAGCAGCGACATCGGGGGCCAGGGATGTGTGTTGCTGGGATTGCCCCAGCTGAAATGAGGCGCCATCCCGGGGAAATGCCAAGCAGGACATTCCCGGCACCTTTCTCTGCTCAAGACAGGAAGGGGGAAAGAGACGTTTGATAAATTCTGCCATTTTTTGTCGATATAAGGGTGACTGGGATTATAAACTCATCTATAAACTATCCCGAACTTAAAAGGAATAAAATACATAAATAAAGCTGTGAGTTCGTTCGGACAGGGGCCACTGGGAATGAATGCACCCTACCCTCCACGTCGCTGTTTTCAGAGATGGTTCCTTCATGCATGGACCTGTCACGCGTATTTAACAGGGTGGCTTCTCCCCTGCTTGAGGAAATGGTACTGGTGTGGGGAGGGTGAGCAGCTTTCCCTCCACCAGAAAAAGGGGAAATCTCCGCATCCAGACGGGAAGGACTCCCCTAAACGGAGCTCACCTGTGCCCTCAATGATCCAAGGATTTGTTTCGAGGCCGCACCGAAGAATTGGTTTCTGACATGGACAAAGCAGCGCCTTCACAGCTGCCTGAGGAGGCATTCAGGTGCTTAATCGTTCTGGCGTCTTTGTTTAGGGGGGCACGGGGAGACACTCGGCACCATACCTAGTGCCAGCATCCTCTCTCCTCTCTCCCTCCCTCTCTTCCTGTCTCCTCTTCCTCTCCCTCTCCCTTCTCTCCTGTCTCTCCTCTCCGGCGGGCGGCTGTTGCCACCCAGCGGCCGCCGCTCGCCCCGGGCTCGGGGCTCGGCCGCGGCTGCCGGGACCTCCACTCCTTCCCTGCGGGAGCGAAGAGCTCGCTCGCCTCACACCCGCCCGGGAAACAGGGGGCGAGGCGGCGCCCACTCATGTGTCATGTGTGTACTCCCGCCTGCCGATGTGTGAAACGGGGCTGGCTGTGGCTGGGTGAGTTGTCGGGGGTTGAGGGACAGAGATTGCAGGACAGCGAGTGAAATGAGTTCAGGTAAGATTGATGATGCTCTGTGCAATCATGGACTAAGGGCTGTACCTCACCGGGGCATGCGGATATCTCATAGCATGGTTCAATGCTGGACCACAAGCTCATCTCATCTCCATCCATATGAAAGACTCCCAAAAATAAGGTGCTTGCAAGGGATGGCTTCTGATGGAAGAAATGTAGGCAAGGGATCTGTCAACCAAGTAACATCACCTTTATGTTCTTTTACCAAAAGAGAATGAAGAAAAAAGGTCTCTCAACACTGAAAGTAACCTGACATTTCCATGAAACCATTTCCATGGTTTAAATGGAACAAGTGATACAGGAAATCAGAACAGCCATAACCAACCGGGCTGGTGATTCAATCTGTCTCTGTGCTGGGGACTGAATCTAATGCAGTTGGTCCTGCAACTGAAAATGCATCAGAGATGCTGAGTAACACAGGAACACTGTCTAGGTAAGCTGCACAACAATGTTGTGGCAAGGTCAGTTTTAAAGCCCGGAGAATAAATCAGTGTGGGACTGATGCAAAAGATGCATATAAAATCAATGAACATTTGTAAGGAGGAATTAAAAATATTACTAATTTTGCTTATGGTATTTTAAAGTATTTTGCATGTAGAAATGCAAGTGAGACCAACTGATTGAAAAGAGTGTACTGAGGACACATAATCAGTAAAACAAGAGTTTCATAATCCATAACTGATTCCTGATAGAAACAGGTACAGCAGAACTTTATGAGATACTCGTTTGAAAGGGATTTAGTAATGGTGCTTTTTCCTCACCAGCTCTACATTCAGCACTTTCTATAGGAATGATAGCTCCCAGCTCTTTTAAAAAGTTCAGTAGGAAAACAGTGGTCATGGTTCACCAGAAAATTTGCTAACACCAAACACAGCTGAGACTGTACCAAAAAATATGAAAAACACAAGGGAAAATCCTGAGAATTTAAGCAAGAGCATTAGCACTGAGTCGTGAGAAACAAAAACTGTGCCTTGAAGAATGACAAATTGGGACTCTATAAAAAAGCAAAGCAAAATTATGTGCATTTAAAGCCTTGTTCTTAACATTAAACGTCAAAAGCATTGCATCTGACCTGTATGGCTCTAATTGAAGGGAGCGGCATCTTAAAAGCAATTATCATGCTACCTGAATGGGTGATAAACATCTATTACAGTGTCACAAGTTTGCATCACAGTATTGCTTTTCACCTTGCTTGTTTGTCTGAGCTCAGCAGGATAAAACAACAGTTAAAAATACATCCAAAACAAAGCCAATGTGGTTTTGGAGGCAGATGGAAGAAATGGCAAGAGAGGGTCAGGATTTATTAAGGAACATGAAATCAGTGCACAAAGTCAACTAAGAAATCATTATAGGGCTTTTAGGTAGCAGAATAAGATGCTGACTACTCAAGATCTGATCCCGCAAGTCCTTCTACATAGACATTTACCTTTATGTGCATCAGCCCACCAAAATTAATCAGACTAATAAGAATAGTTAGCTGTACCAAGAATTGGAACTTGACTAGGAATACAAGCAGCAGCTCATCTGCAGAAAGCTCTTTTGACAATTAGACAGGCAAAAGCATCAACAACAGGCATCAGTCAGGTCTGGTAGCATAAGGGACAGATAATTTTCTTGAGATGGCTTTCTTATCCATGCTCGGGCAACTGACCAGACAGGATCCCGCAAAGCCTGCTGCCTCTTCAGTGGCTTCCCAGATGCCTGCTGTACAGTAGATGTATTACTAACAAATGATCTAGAAAAGTTTGTCATGCTTGGCAAACCTAAATTTCCCAACAACCTGAAAGCAGACACCTTTTCCCTGTACCTTTGTGTTAACATCAACAGGCCTTCAGCAGCAATCCTGGTTCCTGGTGACCTGCCCACCCTTTTATTTCCTTGGCTCAAACAAAGGCAAGTTGGAGAGAAGCAAATGATTGTTTAAAGCCCTGCCTGAGCAGGCATGCAACAAGCAGGATGTATGTTTGCACTCACAGTGAGCAAGGACATTGCCACATATTTTTTTCTGAAACATCTGCAGAGATTTTCTATTCTAGAAAAAAATCAAAACCACCATCACCAACAACCAAAAAACCAACAACAGTAAACTAAGTCTGAGTAACCTGAAAGAAGCATTTAGAGCAGTATAGATAAATGCAATTATGACATCTAAAGAGATCCATTGTGTTATGATGTTGGAGCACGGCTTAAATACTGGTTTTACTGAAACAGTCCTCTAAGGTGGGGAATTTGCACATATGCAAATTAGCAAGCCACTCCTCCCACAGCCAACAGCTCTGTAAATGCTTTTTGGTGCCATGTCCAGTGAGGCATTTGTCGGTGCCACCCACCATGGCCATGCTTCCCTCAGTTCCAGGCATTCAGTACTGCTCCCTCCCGTGCCAACATTCATTTACTCTGCATGCATTTGTTCCTGCAAGAGCTTTCTAATGCACCCTGAGTAAAACTAACCACCAACCACATGACCTTTCACATTTGTTTCTGTCCATGAGACCACACTACCCACGGATCTATGGTATCTCTGCCAAGCTGGATAAAATGCCTTGAAAGCAATATTCTTGTAGAGACTTGCATGCATGCACATAATTCTCTGCTATCAGGTGCACATCTGAGCACCATTTATTGCTCAGTCTCTCTCATCTGGTTTGCTCAATGTGTGGCCCAACATTGTTGCCTGGGCAGCAGATAGCATCTGTCATATGGAACCCTTTAAAAACAGTTTTCGGCGTGTAAAAAGTTTATGAAAAGGTAGTACCCATGAAGCCTGGATGCATGTTTTCCTCATTTTTAAGCATGATGGTGGCAGGCTAACCTGAGCAAACATCCTCACTTCTTCAGAGTGCATTCCTAAAATGGGAGGTTGCCTTTCATCCTGCCGGTGTTGCAAATGCTACAGGTGTGGAGTGGATCCTTTTTGGCTGGAAGCGCTTACAGAGCAGATAATGCTACTGTAAAACACTTAAAGCACACCCAACCTGCAATTATGGTTTATTTCATAGGGTTTAATTGCACTCATCAGGAAAGGCAGCTGGATGAGATACTTGGATAATATCCTTAGGGTCCAACATAGCAAACAGCTCCTGGCTTTCAGATGCCTTTTACAGTACTCATCCCTCAACCATCTTCACTTCTTGTCAGGATCCATAGGCCCAATGGTTTGGATTGGAAGGAGGCAACCCAGCTGCATCCAGCCCTGGATATCTCTTTCTTTGACATCTCTTCTTCACTATGTGGCAATAGGGTCTTGCCTTCACAAGAGCTGAGCTGTCTCGCCACCTTTCGCAAGATACCAACCTGTGCTTGTGACTGAGGCAGTGCCGCCCATGCCCTTCCTTTCTGCTGCGTGGAAAAGGATTGGACACCAACTTCCCAGGTGGAACTGCAAAAGGGCAAAGCAGGCAGCTTCTGCATGAAGGAGTAGAAAACAGAAACAGTCTTCTAGACAAACAGGAACATCCATCTCTGATTCATAAAATTTTATTACACCTGGTAAAATTTCTCAAAGTAGTAAGGGAGAAAGCAGTGTTTTTGTGTAAATGCTTTGAAATAAAGACCAACACACTTCATTTTAACTACTTCGAGGCACCTGTTAGCTTTGAAAAGGCTATTCCCCTCAGCTGCTAGTAACCTAGGTCATTAAAAATTTTGTTTTAGACTTCGTTCTATATAATTTAGTTGCTATCTTTATAGATTAAACACCTTACTTTGGTCAAGGGAGTTGATTCTTGGTGCTTGGTAGCATGATTGTGTTAGTCATGTATGTTCTGCTTCTGCCCCTTGTGTTTATTTACATTGCTCTAGCAGCACTACTACAGAACCAACGTCAGAGTTAGAACTGGAAAGGTTTAAAATTAACATGGGGATTCCCCTCCAAGCTGAAAACAAACTTGTTTTCAACTTAAAAAAAAATAAATTTCAGACTGGATTGGCAGTATTCTACACAGGAGACTTAGTACTATATTCATCAAGGCCTCCCCAAACAGGAAACCTTCCCAACCAACTCTATTAAATGCAGCCCCCACATCAAAATAGATGCTCCCGTTCGCCCCCCTGCCCCCCCCCCCCCGAAAAAAAAATTAGATATGCATCTTTTGGGTTTAAAAAAAAAGTATTTGCACTTTCCACTTCCTTCAGTGCAAGTTTCATCCAGAAGCTTACCAGGATTATCTCCCCTGCACCCATCACCCCGGAAGATGAACATGGTCACCCTTTCTCACCAGTTTAGAGGAACTCAGGCGGACAGTAGTAAGAGAAAGAGGACGAGAGGTATGGCAAAACAGACACCTCATTTAAAGCCTCCCCCCAATGACAGAGAAAATTACTTCATGAGGTTTTTACTACCAGCTTTGACAGACAATCACACACACACACCTACTCTTCAGCATGCCTGGTACTGGCTGGGCAGGGAAAAAACTCAATTAAATGGAATGACAAGATAATCTTATTTCACTTACAAGGCTAAATTATGAAAAAGATTCCTCCTCAATCTAGTCTGGCCTGCTACTTGTACTGAAGTGGAAAAATCAGGAGCTCCAGTTGCAAGGTGGCCTTCTCCCATTTCAAAACTTGCAATGTTGGAGAATTTAAAGATTAACATCAGCAACACATTTTAGACAGCATATGCTTTCCTCAATCCATCTCTGATTTTGTCTATCTGATAATGTAATACAAACGTCCTTTTAAAAGATTGAGCACTTGAGGTTTTGAATTTACTTTGAGAATAAGTATCTTGGCACTATTTTTCCCTCACTATTATGCTGGGGGCAAGCTACACACTCAAGCCCTTGCTATTACAGAGCTCCAACATAATACAGTGATTTTCTACACAGCTGCATGCTCAGTGCTGGTACAGAAAGACATCTGCCCTAACTATTACTTCTATTGTTTTCCACTAGGAAGAATAAGCATCACTTGGCTCCTCAGGATTCACAAGCACTTCCAGGAGCACAAGCAGGAGTTACATACTGGCAGTAACTCCAGCAATAAAGGCAGGTTTTGTCAATTTAATCTCACTTTCATTGCCATTACCATTATCAGTTTGAGGATACTGGGTCTGCTGACAATTCCCAGTTGAATTTTTTACATCCTTTTTTACCTTTGCCCCAAGCTGCTAAAATGGAAGGATATGTTGCCCCCTCTGCTGTCCTAAAAATTAAGAGATTCCTGCTGAACTAATCTAAGGTTTAAAAAAACCATGCAAACCAAAAAAACCCACCACATCAAGCCATGCAAATGAATTTATCCATTGTTATTCATCCTCTCAAAAAACTTAAAAGTTACAGGCTTTGTTGATTCTCCATTTATTTTGAGAAATATAAAATATGAAAACTAGTTTACAGTTCTGGCACAAAAAATGATGATGCAATAAGCACAAAGTTTCTTTTTACAAATAATGCTATATATCTTTACCATTTCAAAGTGCCTAGAGTTTTTCACAGCAAATAAAGTTTATTCACCTATGTATTTCTTCCTTAGTAAAATATTAAATCTATTTAAATTGCATGTGAACACCTTGGTGAAGGAAACTAGAAGTAAAGTTATAATAAATCTGTATATAAAGCAGACAGTCATTAGAAACTACATGGAATGGAAAAGACTATCAAAGCCTAAACTGAATCTTAAAGACTGACCAAGGAAACAAGAGAGAAACAAGACAACAACTGATATGGCACAAGTGATTAAATTATTGACAACTTGACAATAAGTAAAAAGTAAAGCCTATTTGAAGATTTTCACGGATCTAATACACCGCTAAAACATTTCGATGCAGAGGTTTTGAACATATAAACTGGCAAGAGTTTTTCAGCTGCTAAACATTATTCCACAAGATTACAAGGCATCTCCTTCACTTTATATTGGACCTTAAAATAAGTACATTGGTAGATAGAGAATGTGCATAAGAAAACAAAATTTATACCAAAGGTTGCTGTAGTTGACAATTTACCTTGTTTTGACAGTAAAACAGTTGAGAATTAACTAATTAAATTAAATTAACATCATTAAAATTAACATCATTAGCTTGCAATAGCAGAAGCTAGAACATTGACAAAGATTACTCTTCTTGCTTCAAAAATTATGCCTTGTTCCAATTTCCACAATTGCTGAGGGGTTCAACCTACAGTTTCACTGTCAATACAACCACTTACACTATGCAAAATTAGGTCTGCAAAACTCAAGTCTCTGTATATCAGGGCCATAACTTTCACCTGGTAGTCTTACTTATCCTTCACAGACACTTGCACTGAATTCTATCAGTCATTATTGGGAGGATTCTTCAGTCAAGAAGTAGCGAGTGGTGATCTAAGATGTCCAACCTGAAAGCTTTAAGGCCCAGCTGCCATAGTGCTGTGTGTGCTCTGACCTTCTGGGTTATGTTTCTTAAACACAAACCCTTCAACATTCCAAGTTGAAGATCCAAAAATTCAAGTATCCAAAGGCTTACTGGTTTTAAGTCCTGACCTTCAAGCTTGTGCTGGTATCAAGCCATTTACACAAGCATTTCTTTCAAACTACAAAACAACCAATTCACCCATTTTGGTATCTTCTGCAGGTGGCCAAAAGGGTATTTGATTTGCATCAAAAGAAGAATAACACAGATCACAGGGTCTGAGGAAGTATTCAAGGCCAGTTTGGATGGAGCCTTGAGCAACCTGGTCCACTAGAAGGTGTCCCTACCCATGGGCAGGGTGGTTGGAATGAGATTATCTTTAAGGTCTCTTCCAACCCAGACCATTCCACGATTCTATGAACAGCATTGTTATGTTGCTTTAAGAAACACAGCAGTGTTGACAATGGATGTATGATAAATGCTCCTTTATGTCATTCACATTAAGCAGCACAGGAAATACATATGCACACTAGATTTCTTTGCACTGAAGCCAAGCTGTTTAAAAATGCAGGAATACACTATATTCTCAAAATTAGTATCATATTATAGGCATGCACATCTTCACATATCTAAACAAAATCAGGAGGCAGGACCTAAAACATAGGCTTTGTGAAGAATTCAAAAATGCCTCAACATTTGCAATCTAATGAATTTTCACCACTTAAAATGAGAGTGCCAATGTGATCCTCTCAAAAAAATATGTTTGTAACCTGGTATTAAAGCAAGTTTAGTCTATGTGAAAAAAAAAATGAAAAGTGATCAGCCTAATTCAGAGAGGGAAAATAAATAGCCTCAATAAATTACATTCTAAGGTTTTCCAGTTAACCACCCATTATTTTTCATCTCAGTTTAATTGAATACCTCTTCTTAAATAGATATAGAGAATCTCTTAACAAAAGCAATCAATTTTGCCTATTTTTGTTGTCAAATATTACTTTCAAAGAAGTGAAAGTGCCCAGTTTTACACATCATTTTAGATTCAGTGTACTGAATGAAAATGGAAATAAGACATTGAAAACACAGCAGTGCTAACAAATACAAAATATGCAGCTTTTGAAAAAAAAAGCAGCTCACAAGGCACTTACTATAGTGGTCCATTAAATTAACTGTATACATAGTGCACCCTTAAAACATCATTATTATGCATCAAGCTTTTTCAGTGTTAAACAAGATGTATTAGAAACAGCCACTGGGTTCTGTGTATTCTGAAGCAGTTATTGAGCAGCCTTGTTTCATATAATGTAAATGAAACAAATTAGAAGTGGGTCATATAAGGAGAGTATTTTATGTAATTTCTCATGTGAAACCTTTTCCGTGTAGTGATAAAATGAAGTGTGGAATGCCATTCTGACACACACCTCTCCCCGCTCCTGACCCCTCTGTCCTAAAAAGCTACATTCCTGCTACTGGAAGAGCCTGGCATTTTAATTACAATTGATTCTATCATCAACTATTGGTTTGGCTCATCATTTGCAGCTTTGAAATTAATATGGTAACAGTAGCATTAAGCCACTTTGCTTTCCAGAGCAAAAACTGGCAGATTAAGTATCTGTAAAAATTGTACATTGTTTCAATGGCTTAAAATGCTGAGTCACAACTGACACACTTGATACTCGTTTAATTTTTTTTTTTTGTTCACAACATACTTCAAAGGCCAGAAGAGCTACAGACCCGATCACATCTCCTAGCATTTCTCTGTGGGAACGGGTTCTTCATCTCCCTTTAGAAAGTATGCATATATTAAACCATACTTTTTAATTACTCCCACACTGAGAAAGCTTGGATCATACAAATGTATTTGCCATCTTCAGGTTCCACAGTCGTATGTTGGACAGAATAAGGAAAGCTGTCATTGACAGAAGGATCTGTAGATTGGCCAAAGGAAAAGTTAACATTCTAAATCAAAAGCAGTCCCAAAACGTTAGCAAAAGGTACCAACTTGTTCAGGGGACTTCAATCTACTTCAGCCCGGTCTGTCATGGTACTTATTTTGTCCATAAGCACCACAGCAAGAAAACTTAAGTATTTGTCCAGAATTACCACACACAGTCCATTCTCAAATTCTACTCTGCAGATCACTTACAAGCTCTCCAAATGCTTTCCAACTCAAATCACCAAAAAAAAAGCATCTAATCCTCATTCACACTTTTGCATAGTTTGGCATTTTCTGGAGTTGTACTTTTGTTTTTTCTTTCATAGCTTTTGAGGGGACTCCTCTGTCACACATGCAAGTACTTCCAGTCTAAATCCTTCAGGAGCAAAACTGAGTCCCACTTAAGTAGCAAGCTGTCCAGGACCGCTTGACATTCTTCTTTCCACTCAAAGTAAAGATTACTCAGTTTTATCTGCACTTTCAGATTTTTCCCTTTGCATCATGCAGCGACGAACTATGCTGTCAAAACTTCCTAGGTAAAATAGGCCAATGATGCGAAAAATGCCCATGCAAACAACCTGGAAACAGAGAGAAACAGCTTTCAATTCATTTAGGATCCTGGATTGCAGCATATTATTGAGTCATGAAATTTAAAAAAAAAAAAAAAATTCTAGGAAGGCATGTTATATAATCTTCAGAAAACAAACTTACCAACCGAGCTAACTATGTTACAATTCAGGACTGAGTAGCAGGGCATACTCTCAGATCACTGACCAATTTGCTGCTTCAGCTTGAAAATACTACTGCAGCTTCCTAAACCCAAGTGCCACAGTATTAACTGCCATTTGATGAAAAAATAATCCAAGTTTGCATTATGTTCTACATTTTAAAATTATTTTAAACTATCAGAAATTATGACAACAGGTCCTTCCCAAATCCTACCTGCTGAAGACCTTCAGTAATAGAAGTGACTGGTGACATTCCACTTGTCAATATTGACAGCATGTAACCATCTGATCCAACTGAGCTGTTGAAGTTTCCTTGCTGGATGGAAGTATTAAGAAAACAAAAAGTAATTTACTCAGTTGTGGCAAATAATGATGTGTCTTATTTCAACAGGTACACTCTTGATGGACACAGGTGACTGGCATCACTAACAGCAAATATCTTAATGTAAAAAATATTACCACAATTAAGAAACAAAATACTCAAAAATATTTTGGGCTATACAGCAACATTCTAAAAGGCATTCACTTATAAATGGAAAAGAAAGCTAACCTCTCTTTAGAGAGGTGTGCTAAATTACTGCAGATTTTCACATGATATAAAGGCTATATATTTCTTCTTGAGGCATCCTTACTTGTAGAGAAAACACATGATAGTCTTCACAGCTCTAAGCATATTTCAGAATACCTTAACTGTATCAGATCACCAATCACTACTACATTCGTATGACAAAATACAGTTGGCCTTTTGTTAAAATTTGCTTGCTTATCACACAAGATTTAGCAAGAGGGTGTATTTCAAATGCTAGGTAACAGGTCCTCCTTAACCTACATCAAGGATTTTTAACTGCAAGATACAGCCTGCTAAGCAATTCATCTGGCAGAAAAAAGGGGAACAGACATCAGGAAGAAACACAAACAACCAAACAACTTTACTCAACAGCAGAATTGCAATTCTATAATTCTTACTCTCAGACTTCTCTAATTTGTTTCCATTTGACTTTATGTTGGAAAACAGACTTTCTGAAACACTATGTGACTAAATCTGTGGAATGTGGGAGTGAAAGGAAAAGGTGGTGTTCCTGAATCAGAGTTAAGGGTGAATCTGTGTAAAGCAGTAGAGGTTATCAGATGTGTTTATTTCCCAACACACACCTGAGAGGCCTGCGAGTACACAGACACCTCATTTCTATTTTAGTCTCTCAGCTGATGGCCAGAGTGCATAAAGACCATGTCTGAACTAATATATGATCCAATGTAGATCCAGTGTAGAAAGTATGGTATAGATATATCAGATGCTTAAGATGAGAGAGGAGATTACTTTTCCTTAATTGCCTAAGGAAAATACTGTGTTGAAGTAGTAATTGCTTTTAAAACAAAATCAGACACAATTTTGTGTTTATGTGCTGTATTTGTGAAAATACTGTAAAAACTTCACAACTGAACACCTGCTGTAGATGTAAATCAAGTTGATGATCAAGAGTATCTGGAACTGTAAAGTAATTGCAGATTTTAGGATTCAATGGGTGTGCTCTATGATCATGAAATTTCATGTTTGTTTCTATCCTGAGGTGCCTTATTAAGCACACAGTCCCGAGTCCAAAACATTGAAAAAAAATCCTCAGAAAGGCAATACACTTTTAATCACTAAGAACAGCATTTTATGTATTTTAAACACTCATGAATCACATACTTCAGATATTACAGGCCAAAAAAGGTCAACCGCATTCCTTTATTGTAAAATTATTTTTATATTAACTCATCTTCAAGAAAAATAAGAGAGTACAGCAAGCTTTTGAGGTTAGACAAATGGTATTTGATACATAAAAAGTCAATAGAGTTTAGTGGTTTCAAGTCAGTCATAATCCATCTTTGAGACATTGCATCATACTGATGCATCATTTTATTCTGTCTATGTACAACTTCAGATATCTTTTAATTCCAAGAGCTTGTATATGAGCATTTGTGGGCACAGTGGCAAATGAAGAATAAAGAAAACAGCTCTTGTTCAAACTAACCAAAGAGAACTGGTTTGTGTTCAATAATTGGTTTTGCATTTAGCTTAGCCTTTATCTTATGGTCTTGGGCAAACATGACATCTAATCCTACTCTCTTCAACACAGAACACACTTGAAAAACATAATTTACTTACTATGGCATCTTTCACTATAACTCTGGCGACTTGTTCGGCTTGGCAAACAGATGATGTTTCAGAAATAAGCTTCGTCTCTAAGGGCTTTAATAGAAAAACACCAATTTAAGTTTGACTAACAACACACAGGAGCGAAAAATATGAATGTCAAATTTTGGGTTTGGGTCTTTTGTCATGGATGACATCACTGCTAGCAAATGGTATCATACTGTCACCCAAAATATCCATTTAAACAAAGGTATAAGCACATTCATAAACAATAGTCCAATTTCACAAAGGGAAATGAGAACTTCTCCTTAAGGACTACTTTTTTTGTATATAGTTTATTACTACTATGAAAAAGTGGTTTCTTACCCCAAGTATTTTATTTTCAGTAGAAGCTATCAAAATGCTTTAACTATTTTCCCTCAATACTAGTTCATTTTTGCCAGAAATGAAGTAAAAGATAGGTCTGAAATAGTTTAAGATCCTACAAAACAGCTTGCTGCTTTTTCTTTTTCCTTTAGGCCTACTCTAATACTGGGACTAGTTTAATTCTGAGATTATTATTTTATAAAAAGCACTTCTAGAGAAAAGTTGAACAACTACAGGCTTCTCATTATGAATTCGAAGTACTACAGTAATTAAACTTCACAGAAATGGGCCTATTTCCCAATATCTGTAGAATTATGAGTTCTGATTTTATCAACCAAGCTACTGATTTTTTTTTTTTTTTGTATGTGTATTTTAAGGGTGGCCAGGGGGACATCAGTGACTTTGCCAGCAGAAATCACATACAAATACCTTTTACATGCTTTCCTACAGTGATATGGCTTATGTAGTCAGATCTCCATTTCATAGCCCCTATTTACTTTTGGGCTTACTGGCCAGTATCAAACAAATCTGATTGAGATAAAGGGTTATCAACAATAATTCGAATACTCTAAATCTGGGAAAAAAACCAGCAGCTGCTCAGGAGCAACAGCTAATGTTAATGACATGTTGAAAATAAGGCAGGCAGAAATCAGCCATTAAATACTTGATCTGGCTACTCAGCCAGCCAAGGCATGGCTGCCATTTGTGAAGCAGCTACCTCAAAAAAAAAAAAGGAGGGGGGGGGAACTTACTGATTAAGCACAGGAAAGCTGTATTCTAGCTCCTGATGTTTTCTTTTACTATATTCAATGATTATAGAGAAAAATAGCCTAGTCCTATGGACATGCAAAGTAGAGGCATATGTTCTAAGTAGTAAATTCAGTAGTATTAAACAAATGCAACAATAAACAAGTATCTGAAATGTCAGAGCAATGCAATATGGCAGAGATTTAAGGTATGCTATTATCCTAGGAGCAAGTCATTCAAAGAGTTCAAGTAGGCTAAAACAAAGCGTAATTCTCTCCTAAAAGACAAGACTTTTTTTTGACAAATAAGATCAATCTCTCTGAATCTCTTTTAAAGAGAAATCTTAGATGAACAGTACATTCTGCTGGTGTCTGCTGGTTCCCTGAAATAAGCTATTATGAAGGAAAAAATCCTAGAGAATATGCAAGCTATACAAGTATCTGCAGATGTCTAATTCTGGCACTTTATGCGGATGTGTGGGAGTATACATTTAATACAGAATATCTGTATCAAGAAATGATGAAGTAAGAATTATGTTACACAATCCCTACTGATTCCTATTCAAAGGGTGAAAGAAAAAATGGAATTCAAACTCAATTTCCAATTATACATGATGGTGCATTTTGAAAAAATCCTTACACCAGATTTCTAGTTCACAGTATGCAAATAAAAAAATAAAGAGATTTTTTTTCTTGTTACCTGATTCTTTAGTCTGAACAGGGGGCCTGAATGTGGTTTTTAGAATTATAATTCACATGTATGGACATGGCAAATGCCAAGAGGTAACTAAAGGTCAAAACTTTCACTTTTAAGGCAATCCAAATCCAATCCAAAAAGGCCTGCTGCTGACACATCCTTCTGAAAAGTGATACTGTCACTTCCACTGTGAACACAGTGTGAGAGAGTTTCCTTTCTACTGTAATACTAGAGTACAGCCATTATTGAACTGGGTCATTACATGCATTCATACAACATGATTAGGCTGCACACTCCACTGAAAGAACTGAGGGTTATTTCAATATGTCACATCTATCACAACAGCCACATATAATCAAAGATGCAAAACAGGAATATTATTTTTGGTTAATTAAGCTTTAATATCAAAAGCTATATAACTCTGAGTAGTTAAAAAACTGATAAAATTGAAGTGTTAAGAGTACTTCCTAAAATCTTAATATATTTCAAAAAATACTGATTTCAAAAACTGAAGGACAATTTACCTTTGTTTTACTTTCTTCTGCAAATCCAGGTGTGTCAGTATCTGGAGGATAGGCCACTGTTACGTAGACATTATAAGGTTTTACCTGTGTTTTACAAAAGCATTAAGTGTTATCTTAATACTGGCAGCCTTTACATGTCCCTTATAATTTCATTAATTTCTCTTCTAATTAAGAAATTCAGCAAGCATGAATTCAAATTGCTTCTAGTGTAAAGTATTCAGCACTTGCAAGACTTGCAGTTTTCTCAACTGAGAAATAAAACAGCAAAGATTTAAAAAGGGTGGTTGTGGTGACTTTTCTAATAAAAGTCACCAAAAGCTTTGCAAATTATTTGATGAATCTAAGTGGTTTTCAAGACACTTAGGAAGAATATTAACATCGTTTAGGTCTATAGTTTTACCAATTTCAATTTCTAAAAGAGGACTAAACCATTGTCAAATACCAGTACCCAACATTTATAAACACAAGGCCAAAAAGGCTTCCACTGAGGGAAAAAACCAACAAAAAATGTAAAATTCAAATCTGTTGTCTTTAAGAGGTATACTCAAGTCACAAGTCTTTTCAACACATGGTATAAACTTGCATGAGGTCAAAGTCTAAGGAGACAAAAAATAAGTAGAAAATGTGAGGAAAAATGGAAGGTCTTACAAATACATAACTAAATACAGTCCTTGATGTATGTATGTGCCTTAGAATTACATCACTTCGTGCAGTACTATTGAGAAACTGCTACAATGCAAATCTGCACTCCAATACAAATAAAGGAAGTTTTTAATGAAAATATTCAGTGGGCTATGATAAAGCAAAGTGTTGTAAAACACTAAGCATTTTTATTTGTATTATGAAACATTCTATATTGATAACACTTACTGAAATACCACATCACCCGCCCATAAACACCTTATTTTTAGTCTTGAATAATTCAGTTTTCACAAAAGTATCTGTCACCAGTCTGAAGAAAGAGCCTGCATTCACACTGTTCTATTTGGCAGACCAGAAGTGATTAG
Organism: Pardalotus punctatus; assembly: GCA_013400915.1. Lineage (NCBI taxonomy): Eukaryota > Metazoa > Chordata > Aves > Passeriformes > Pardalotidae > Pardalotus > Pardalotus punctatus. The sequence continues at coordinate 63,638 of VZTX01020976.1, read as the reverse complement.
AGGCAGTTTTACCCTACACTATTACCCTGATCAAGGCATACAACAGGGACTATGCAAGGGTCTAGAACCAAACACAGGCATTATATATATAAACACTTAACTCAAATATACATCCTTAACAGAAAAATAACAAAAGTAATTTTCAAATTGTTTTTTTCTGTCTTACTACAATGTACTCACCCACTCTGTTCCACTGAATAATGAAAATAGTGTTTATTTGGTTTAGGTGTTACCGCAACCATAAAATTAGATCACTGCAGTATAAAAAGCTCACAAATATCAAAATATAGAAAGGTGAACCATTGTCAACCCCATTTCTTTTTTTGGTGGACAATCCGCAAATTCTAGTTTAGGAGTTTCACTGTTTCATATGGTTCACATACCACTTACCATGGACTCACAGACAAACTGGGAATCACCAGCCTGTCTCCCATGCGTCCATGTGATCTTCAGTATCATTCTGCACTTAAAACCTTGAAGAAGGGCTTTTAATCAAAAGTCTTAAAATTCTAGCCCTTTTAGTTAAAAGATCAAAAATGTCTGCACATGCCTGCACATGTGGTCATACTCAGTTCTAGGAACAGATTCGATCTATTACCTCTTATGCAACTGAAATCTGGTTAGTTTCTGCAACCCCATGCAGAGCAAAAGGATTGCACTGCTGCCAAATGAGGGCAAATAACACAGACATTAGCAATGCTGCAAAATACAAAAAAAACCAAACCCGTATTTAAATGAAAATGCCCTGTGCTGACAGTTAAAATAAAATAATTTATCATCAAAATAACTTAAAATTATTGCACACATACCTCCATTTGCAAGGCTTCAGCCAACCCTCGAAGAGCAAATTTCGTTGGAGAATAAGCTGTATAACCAAATAGGCCTAATTGCCCAGCCTGAGATGATACAAATACAATCCTTCCCATTCTTCTTTCCTTCATGGTGGCAATTACTGCTCGGCTTGGGTAAACACTACCCAGGTAGTTCACTGCCATTAATCTCTGCAAAAATAATATTAATGTTTGAGTATTAGAGCCACAGATCCTGAATCCTTTAGTTGTTTGGTCTTATTTATCAGAAACACCCTATATTTCAGTCTGCTTTAACAATAAAGTCCACCAGATCTGTTCTGGCAAAAGAAACAACTGTTTCTATTCTACAGCTTCATAAACTGTTTTATAGCTAAAAATCTCACTTCAAGCCAAAAGAAATCCTGTAAGTCTTAATAGCATCCAGGATACTGATAATACTGGGAACCATATTGCCTTGAAGGAAAAGAAGAATATTTGAGGGAAAATCTAACCTGAAAAGTCTCCGGGAAGCAATCCATTTATGCATGATGCATGAAAGCATACTGAAAATTTAAAGAGCTTTCTAAAACAGGAAACAGGAAAAATGCAATGTATTTACACGTTTCAGAGATTTTATTCTTTGCCAGGATAAAGGGAAGTCTTTAATTTTACTCACTGTAAGACCTAAAACACAACTTATACCCTACACAAGCAATAAAACAGATGATTCAAATTTATTATAAAATTATGCCCATTTGGTATTTTCAGATGATTCAACAGTATGTGTAGATGAATGGAGGTCTGAGGGCTGCAGGCATAAAGTAACCAAAATACAGGTGTTTTGGGGTTGCTTTTTATCTTTTCATCAGAGCAGCAGCTTCTCAAGCTGAAACAATTTGTGCACCTCAGAACTGAACACTGATAACTGCTGCATTTTTCTTAAACACGTTAAAAATACTTTTGAAAAATCTTCAACAGAAAAAAATGAAACTACGTGAAACTGTTAGGGGAGAAGTTAGAGGCAACCCTTGCAAATGTATTCTGACAGCTAGCACAAGTCAAGTGTAACACTATTCAAGTCTACAAACACACAGAAATGCAATCAAATTGTTTGAACGGTTAAATAAGAAATTATCATATGGTGAAATAAAGAAGTATGTTCACTCACTTCAAAAGAATTCACTTCAATATCCTCAAATTTCCCTGTAACTGATGTTCCTGCACAGTTTACAAGCATGTCGACTGGCCCCAGCTTCTCCTGAGCCTGGAAGGGGGGACAGAGGTTAAGATACTCTTTATGAGGAAAAACCTTCCTATATCACTGTACCATATAAGAAACTATTTCCAATAGAAATACAACACACAGAGATAAGTTTCTTGAGATACATAAGGTAAAACAGTTATTTTCTCACCTGCTTTAGAACATTCTCCACCTGTTCATAGTCTTTAGACACATCAACAGAAATACAAAGTACAACCTAGAAAAGAAAAGTGAAAGCAGATTTTCACAACACACTAAGTCCAGTTGACTCCAAGCCTTTCAAAATTAAACAAGCCCAATGTCATATCTTTTCCACAAAAAAAGTCTTTTTGACAAGACAGTCTGCACTTTTTCCACACTGGAGGAAGCAATCTCGGCTCCCTCCAAGCTCCTCCCCCTCACACACAGGTTCTAGTATAATAAAGATTACATTAAAAACAAATAAGCACCTCATGATCTTCAAAGCAGCTACTCACATGCAAGGTATCATTTCTAATTTACTATACAACAATTGACATTATTGACCGAGTTATTTACATCAAGTTTAGTAAAAGCTATTGTAACTAAGGCAATCAAAATTTCCCAGTGATATATTTAACTTTCATCAGCTAAACACAAATCAAACCATTTCTGTGGCTTAGGCTCATCTTTAAAGAAAAAAATGTTTTTCTACCTCATAGCAAGGCATGGTTGCAGTGTTACCCTGAAACTGCAGCACCAGCACTGCAAAAAAAAATCTGTTCCAAAATTTAGAAAGCAAGCATGAAAAACCCACTAATTTTAGTACTTGCAATGTACTCTACCTCCTTATTTAATAATTTTTTTTTTTAAGAATAGTAGTAAATCTAGTTGCATAATATTTAATTGGGACATCTCAAGGATAAAACAAAAATAAAAATTCTATGAGAAACTGACTCACTGCAGAGTGTCATAAATACCTAAAAAAAGTGAAGTGACGTGTACATATTTACTCCTTGTCTGAAAATCAGATATTAAGGGGTTTAGTTTGAAAGATACCGAAAAATTAAAATACCCAGGGAAGAAGCACAGGGTAGGGGTGGGCAGGCAGGATGACAGAGGTATGGTTTCCTTGCAGCTGAAAGTTAGGCCCTGTTTTCCTTGAAAGTTACTGACTACTTTCAGCAAGATGGTCTCAGAATCTGTGTTTCGAAGCACCTTCAAATCAACTTCTGGCCAAAGAAAGCACTGCTTCTTCTGGGTTACCACTTCCAACATGTAAGACTGCTGCAAATGCCAGGTGCTGACAAATAAGGTAGCCTCTTTGCTAAGCCATCAATAGAGCTTTGAGGCAATTCCTCATCTTGAAAAGCCTTCTCCTATTGCAATAAAAGGAGGAAATCCTGTATTCTTGTTCCAGCTTCTATCCTTTCTGTTACTTTGGTCAATTAATTTAAAGTCAGAGGTGAAATAAAACAAAGTCATCAGTAGTTTGCAAGAAGTATGCTCACGACCACTTCTCATGGAGCACGTGGGCACACACAGAAAAGGCTTTACCACAGTGTAACTAAGTGCTTTGGCAGCCAGTGATTTGTCAGTCCTGCCCCTGGTCAGACTGCGACACTTCTTAGCTGCATAAACAGAATCTGCCTGCCATTCCTGTACAGCAGGTTGGCTATTCCTGCCTCCCAGCACTGTGTGTAGTTGGACATCAGAGTAAACTTGTGGCACAAGTTATTGGCAGGAATCCCCTTAAGGCATTTATTACATTTTGGAAACATTTATCTTCTTCGTAAGTTTAAGAACAAAACAGCAGCTGAATGCAAACAATATTGAATTATTATTTGGATGCCTTTGCAAGATCAGTGAGGAGATTAAGTAAATCACAGTTCTCTATCAAATTTGGAGCAATTTGTTAATTTAAAAGATTGAATAGATAAGTTACACTGTGAACAACACACTTGGGAACTACCATAGCTTTTACTGACTGCTATCACATTTTACAATTCACCTCTTTGCTTCTACTATCATACATTCTTTCTGCTACCATATACTAATTACTTTCACTCCAAAATACGGACTGTAGATCCACATCTAGGACACAGAATATACTACCAGAAGCAGCCTTATGTGCCCAACCCTGCTTGTAACATTTTGTTCTAAATACTGCCTTGTGGTGGATCATTAATAAAGCTTTCCCAATAAAAGATCAATTCAACCCCCAATAAAGTAACTGGGAATATTCTAGATTAGAAAAAGGATTTTAAAAATATTGGAAAAATCCTCTAAGGGTAAGGATTTTGCTCCAGTGCACACCCATATCCATAAAGGCTGCACCATCAGCACTCTAACTAAATGACACGCAAACATGAAACATTAAACTTACGTGTAAGTTGGAGTCTGGCTGTCAATGCAACTTGGTTTCAAGTATGTATCCAAGAGCTGAACAGTGACTGCACATGCCCCCCAACCCCCCCAAAAAAAAAAAAAAAATCTTTCTCTGCCTCTCTTAACTTGACATGGTTGACATGGGGCCATTCAATGTCCTCAATGACAAAGACAGAGAGATCTACAGGAAGTCTGCTGATGGCACCCAACTTGGTGGTGCAACTGACACACCTGAAGGACATGATGCCATCCAGAGAGAACTGGACAAGTTTCAGAAGTGGGCCTTTGGGAATCTCATGAAGTTCAAGAAGACGAGGTACAAGGTGCTGCACCTGGATTGGGGCAATCCCCCCTACTGATGCTGGGGGATGAAATGACTGAGAGCAGCCCTGATGAGATGGACTTGGAGGTGCTGGTGGATGAGAGGCTGGACATGACCCAGCAATGTGCACTCCCAGCCCAGAAAGCCAAACGTGTCCTGGGCTGCATCCAGAGCAGTGTGGGCAGCAGGGCAAGGGAGGGTTTCTGACCCTCTGCTCTGCTGAGACCCCACCTGCAGTGCTGTGTCCAGCTCTGGGGTCCCCAGCACAGGAAGGACATGGACCTGTTGGAGTGAGTCCAGAGGAGGCCACAGAGATGCCCACAGGGATGGAGCATCTCTCTTAGAAAGACAGGCTAAGAGAGCTGGGGTTGTGAAGCATGGGAAAGGCTCCAGACAAAGCTTACAGCTGCCTTTCAGTACCCCAATGGGGCCTAAAAGAAAGCTGAAAAGGGGCATGTAATGATATGCCAAGGGGAAATGGTTTTAAACTGGGAGTACATTTATATACATATATATATACACATATATACATACACACACACACATATATACACACATACACACATATATATATATGTATATATGTGTGTGTGTATATGTATACATATATATATATATATATAAAGGAAAAAAATCTTGACTGTGAGGCACTGGCACAGGTTGCCCAGAGAAGTCGTAGATGCCTCATCCCTGGAAATGTTCAAGACCAGGTTGGATGGAGCTCTGAGCAACCTGGTCAAGTGGAAGGTGTCCCTGCTGTGGGCAGGAACTGGAACTAGATGATCTTTAAGGTCCCTTGCAGCCCAAACTGTTCTGTGACTCTGTGATCCAGTAAAGGTAACAGTCTGTATGTTCTCCACACCAGACATTACCTTTCTCTACAGCCTTTCCATAATCCTTTTGTACAGCTCCTCTGTTCATCTGCTGTCACTTTCCTGCTCTTGATCTGCAGTTCCAGTGTGAGCTCTGCCCCAGACTCCCTGTTCTGTTCTTTGCATTCCAATCAGGAAGGCTTCCCTGAGACCATGTCCACAACGCAACAACAGCTACAGAAGAGTCAGCCCACCCATCACCTCTGCTGCCTTCTGCTTCACCTGGCTGCAAGCCTCAAACTGCTTCTGCAAAAAAAGTCCTAGTCAGGCCACACTGGAGCTTGCTCAACCTGGAAGGTACTTTTGGAGATTTTCACTGAAACTCCTAGGAACATGCACCAAGTAATACCCTTTAAAAAAGTCTGCATCTATCATGCTAGGACAGATTTTAACAAGAACATCCTGACATAGTGTTTGACAAGGGATTAACTGTAATGCTAAGCTTGGGAAACTGCTAGAGCAGCTAAAAGAAAATGGTTATCAGGTTGTTTTTTTAATGGGCAAAATACAGCTTCTCCTCACCTCAAATGGCTTAGATTTTCAAATAAAGTTGATCTGAGTAAGGCAGCATGCACAGAAAAAAAATATCAGCTTGAGCCATTTGACAAAAGTATAAGGAAGCAAAGACAGGATCTTATCTTATAAACAGAGGTATTAACAATTTTGTATCAGCTACTATACTAACATTATTGCCTGCAAATATTCAGCTTTTTTTCATTGTTTCTTTTCAACAGAATATCTAATTTATCAATTCAAATCCCTTTTCATGGACAAATAAATTGCTTCTATTTGTGATCAAGAAAGGAACTCAGTTACTTAGTTACTTTCACGATCAATGAAGTTCTGGAACAAAAGAAGTCAAAGATGTTAATAGTGTCAATACTATTTCCCCTCTCCCCTTCATTATTAGTACTGAGAAAAAATTATTTTAACATTTCACCTCGAGGTTGCACATTCTGAACACAGCAAGCTTAGCTATTCTAAGCTAGTACTTCTGCAAGCTCTAAACCATTACCTTTATGCACGAGTGCATTATCTAGCAGCTTCTATGTTTAGAACTCACTCTCAGAACTTTACAAATTTAACTTGTATAACTAGTACAGTACTTAGGAAAAGGAACAAAAGTATGATGTAGTGAAATAAACCTGGGAACAAGCAACTAAACTTCCTTCCCAAGACAGATGCTGTATTTATCAATTGCAAAAAACAAGATATTTAGGGAAAATATAAATTTGGTTCTTCCACCCTATTTGAAAGAATGAAATGGTTATCAAGTGACAGTAAATTGCAGCTATCCAAAAAAGCATTCTACACCTACAGATGAAGACATCTTTTTCTAAGAAAAGCAGGCTAATGCACTAGCTAGGCAACATCAAATATAGCAAGAGCTCAGAACATCTCATGTAAACAGACTGGTATTCCTGAATCCTCACTCAGTTTTGTCAAACAGCTTTGTTTTAAAGATGGGACCAGTGAACTGTGTTGAAGTGACTGTCTTTTAAAGAAAACACACAACAGCCCCTCCTGGCAGTGATCTTACCTGCTTGTCATTAACAGAGTACTTTTCTATTTCCTTCTTCGTCTGCAACAGCTTGTTCTGAAATGGACACAAAAACAGCTAAAGTGTTGTAGTTCTGAGAGCAGTACTAGCCTTCAGTACTTCAATAAGGCTTAAAAACATCCTTTAAAATCCCCCAAAATTATCCTCAACTAGTTACAGCATTTTTCTGTTATTTGGAAGACTTACAAATATATGAAAACAGGAAATTTATCAAGAACTCACTTCTCTGGTTTTTACTTTGTGTTCTAAAGGTAGCAATGACTTCTATAGATTTAATGCTTTTGTTCCATGCTACAGAGAGCACCTAGACTGCAGGTATAGATTCTTCTCCTTTATTTTGGCTCTATTTTATATTTATGCAATAGTACATAAATTTTCCTGAAGAACAATCACTGGCATGAAATCATAATAAAACCCAAAAATTAGGTAAATTCAAATTGTCATAAGCCTTTCAAGAAAAATTCTGTTAATTCTGACTACGTTCAAGGTTATGTAAAGTAATTTCTCAAGTGTAAGTAAATTATCAAATCAGCTGGGCCTGAGGGCCCCCCCAAAAATTAAATGCTTTTGTTTCCAGAATAATTAGGTTTTTCACAATAAATAAAAAAACAGCCTGTTATGAAAACTGTAATACAAACTAAATTCTGAATACCTCTTAAAAAACAACAACAAAAAACCAACACAGCAATGCTTTTGCTCCTCCCCAAAGCTATGTGGATGAAGAGTTTTTCACTAGGAAAAAATACGATATGATGCTGATTAGACACCAGCATATTCTGTGCATTTTAGAGATGATTAATCTCCCAGATGTCATTTACTGTTGGGAAATTCTACAGTTTTAACCAATATAGGGGTTTTTCTGATTTGTACTCTGGCACAGATCTAGACAATGATATAACAAATGCCGCTAAGAAAAGCAATAGCATTGGCAAAGTTTTAAGGCAAGCTAATCACAAATTCCATGTTGGACTATGCTTCTTAAAAAGGCAGCCACCTCTGCTATTCAAATGCATTAATTTGGAATGCTTAGGGTCCCCTTAAAATATACACTGAAGAAGTATGAATAATCGTCAATTCCAAAATTACTCCCCACCTATACAGATTTTGTGAACAGTTTAACCAGTAAATTACACGTACACTTACCTCATCCCTTGCAATCAGTGTTATGAAAGCACCTTGCTTATAGCATTCAATAGCAATGCATTTTCCAATTCCACTGGAGCCTCCAGTCACCTAAAAGTTATTTGAAAATGGTAGTGTTAGTCCACTATTCTCAACCCTTCTCCCATATGTATGAGTCAGATCACATGAAAATTCTAAAAACATCCTGAGGTTAAAACATCACCCGATGAGATACAAATGCAGGAGATGCACTAAAGTTAGCTTACTTACAGAGCATGAATGAAACATAAGATCTGAATAGATCAATGAGCCTTTGTTTCCACCCTAAACACAGTTTTACCTCAGCGGTAATTTTTGCTCATTTCTTTTGTCAGGCACACTTAGACCACTCCCACACGGGTGCTCTCATGTGCTCCGTAGGCTATTTCTAAGAGTGTGTTGTTAAAAGCTTGAAATCACTATTAGTGCCATACTAGTGCCATTATGTGCTGCCCCTTCATACCTGACCAGTAGAAATTATTTATAAAATCAGCTATTGCAGACTGCCTTCTGGAGATGTCATCACGTAAACATAAGCAGAACATACCTTCTTTCTTATTAAAACAAAAAAATCCCATTAATTCAACAATTGGCCCTTTGTAGTATATTTCTCAGTCCCCCAGTCAGAACCCTGAACTGCCCCCATGCCATCCCATTTCAGTTTAGTGGGGATGCCAGCACCTAAGCTTCCATAACCTTTTTTTCTTCCTCCAAGCGGTAACACCTGGATATTCTTATATGCAAACAGGAAGTTAATATTTCATTAATATTAGGCAAACACAGGTAAAGGCTACTGTCCTGCATCATACACTGCAGGAGGGTGCCCTGCCAAATGACACCAACACACAGGTGAAGGTCACCTCACCACGTCTCTCACTACCCTGAATAAACCTACTTATGAACTGCCTGTGGAACAAGAGGTAGGTGACAACTCTGACCTCTCTTTGTGACTAAAATAAAAATGTCTGCCTGACATCTGTAGGTGACTTTGATCAGTCTCAGTCTGCATGCGTCTTTGGTATCTTCCTTATATACCCAAGTTATCTGAATTTTCCTTTAACAGAATATTAAAAGTCATACTGAGAAAATATTGGAACAAAATACCTAGAAGCAATTATTGTAAAGAAAAACATATTGATGAAATGAGTTCAGAAGAACTGGAACAAGATGAAATTCAGATTCCTCTGGAAATCATAATTTTTGCTCCTTATCAAAACCTTTCCAAAGACTCCAGCAAAAGGTTACCTCCTCCATTTTAAGAAAATGGAGGCATTAAGTTAATTAGTGTAAGACCAAAGATCCCAATCTCTAACTACACATCCTATCAAAAGCCTTGTGTTGTCTCCTCATTAGGCAATGTCTCAGTTTTGTTTTCAGAGATGCATTATCCTCAAAATTCTTTCCACTCCTGGAGGCAGTAAAGTCAGAAGAGTCAGAAGTACATTCCCATGAGTCACTAAACTCTTCTTTCATTTGAGTATTTTAGCCCTAGCCTTCAAAAACGGCTTAGTGTAAATAAAATAATCCCAGCAAAGACTTACAACACAATCCACAGTTTCTGATTGGTTCATCTCCAGCCACAAATGGGCCAAGAATGGGCGCAGCACTCACAAAGACTAATTTCAGCTCTTTAGGCTTCCTCTGTTATTAGAGAGAACTGCTTCAGATTAACTTCTAACTGACTCTGCAAGATTAGCTTCACACTGCACTAACCTTTGAGGATAACTCCAAGCTGTGTGTCCTGTTCTAGAAATGTGAAACCCTGTCCGTAGTTTACTGCTTTCAGAGCAAATGAAGTCCGCAAGAGTGTGAGTGTTAATTATCGATTTGGGACTTCAGCAGAATCACAGAATTTATGTAATGCTTCGTGGTGGAAAGAAGTAACAAATACACTGAAATTCTTAGAACAGATTGCAATATTTCAACACATATCTGAAAAGATTAAAATAGTTTGATACATTCAGGCAGACCACAGATCCACAGCAAAGGTGAGATGCTTCTACAGATGAGCAGCAGGTACACCAGCACTAATCAATGGGTATGGAAGACTGCTCCAATTCCAATTTTTGGTGAGACAGGTGATTACTACCAGCACCAACTGGTGACTATCATGAATGGGTCAACTACACCAGTGCTTGAGGAATTCTTTTCAGGTGAATGTACTGGCACTAAGCCTCCAGCTTGTCAAACAACACTAACGTTCATTTCAGAAAGACAATGTCTGAAGTAACACAAGGAACAGAAAAAGGAAGTTTTCATTTACAGTCACACCCAAGAACACTGGATAAAGCTCATGTCAGATTGGTCAATGATAAAGTGCAATATCAATTAGCTGGGAACTTTAGCATTTAGGTGGGAGGCTGCTACAAGCACGTGGGAGGTTGTTACTAATACACACATCTTTCAGGAACATTCACCATGACTGCTAATGTAATACCAAAAAAATAAAAATACCCAACACTAGTGAAAAGCTTGCTTTGTGCTATAATGAAGCTAACCTAAGCAAATCTATGAGGTTAGATAGGTAAATTCCTAACACAGATGCTCAGAACTAACAGAAGAGCACACACATACTCTGCTGTTAAAAACATTATTACAATTACTTATCCTTGTGGCCAATGGTTCTACACTGCTACTGCATTTCATTAATTCCAGAGATTTGAATTGCCACAGATCCCATGTTTAAATTTTACTGTAAGTCAGCCTCAGAGGAGTTAGAAAGAATAAAAATTTGGCCACCACAACTCAAATCACAGATTAATTTTTTTACAAGAAGGAACGATTAAAACCTAGTATTAATTCAGATGTTCAGAATGCAGTACTAACAGCCCTTGAGCAGGGTCACTGAGATGTTTCCATGCTTAAAAAGAACAGGTACCAAACTAGGTATCCCAAAATGTGGCTGGCTCCAACTTCTTGAGCTATGATCCTTGATAACAGAGTTCAATTTTTAAGAATCATAGGGTTTATTTCCCCCTTATAAATGGAAATGGTGGGGTAAGGTACAGAGAATTGATCTGCTAGAGCTTCAAATTTGAGATACTGGAAATTCACTTCAATTGATGGGACAGTCCAAATCCAAATTAACAGAACTATCATCAGAAATGATCAGAATCAAGACTTGGTATGGCATCTCCAATAGAACTTACTGACTTTCACTTAGAACTGCACACAAGCCGGCTTCCTGCTTTTAAGCAGTGCTCTGATAGAAGGTCCTGTTGAAACAGAACATGCCTTTAGTCTGCTCTGAGTGGTTAGCGTGCCTCACTAGACTCAAAATGACCTCTTGTCGAACCACTCAGATGTGCCCAAATCTCAGATAATATCACTCCAAACAGGAGCAATGATGTTGAAACACCAAGATTGGCCAACCTTAAAGCCAAGCAGAGTTACAAGGCTGGGTTCTGCACAGAAGTGGGGAAACTATCTCTGGACTGGACATGACCTACGTGCAGGAGGGGTCAGCACAATTGTCCTGAACAATGTCCACATGAAAAAGGGCCCTTGTCAATCTGAATGGGAGACAGTCCCAAGCAGATCACATCTTTTAATTTCCTGCCACCGCTTATCCAAACTTTGATAAACTGCATTTGTAACACCGAGACCTCAGGGGTTTGGGTTTTTCTCAGAATTTTAACTTGGTTTTAGAAAGATTAAAGCTGAAACAGGGGCAGGGGATTAGTGTTAATATTTCAGCAAAAAGTTTTTAAACATCACTCAAGAACTTTTGTGAAGAAATTGAAGAGAGAACATGTATAGAGCAGGTGTAACATCCCTGACAAAGGGCAAATGAAGCAGTGGTGACTGCCTTAGCCTATTTTCATATTCCCGTCTACTGTTACAGCCAGCTACCAAAATACTAGCTTATTCTCACAGAATCCATGACATGTACCAGTTTGTAGCCTGAGACCAAAGGGGACAGTTAAAACCAATGGCAAAATAAGAAATGTATAAAACAGTCTTCTCAATTACAAAGCACAAAAAAGTTCAGCACATGAAGCAGCAGCTCTACAGCACACAAATAACTTTTATACCCTTTATTTGAGGGTACTTTTTTATTTCTAGCATGCCTAGGAAAAGTATTAAACATCTAAAAAGCATTTTTTTAAAAATAAGCTAAACCTAACACTTGTGCCGATTTAAGAGCAGAGAAGTCCTCACAATTTAATGGTGCTAACTGGGGTAAGGAAAATATTTAACAGATAAAGGACAGGGTTGGGGGGCAACCCACAAGATTAGTCAATGAGTAATTTGGAGTTCTCTAGGCTCTCACTCTGAATAGCAGTTCTATTCTTTTCTGAGAGAAAGAGACTCTTATAATTCTATGATTTCTCCAGAAACCATGTCTCGCCTAACACAGCAAGAGCTCCCATCATGCAAATTACTCTGGGAGAGGACAGCGGAAAAAAACCCACAAGTTTTCCGCTTCAAATTCCTATCCCAAAATGGCACCCAGAGTCAGCTATTTAGCCATAACTCAAACATCCCCTAAACATAACTGTTAGGAGTGAAGAGAAATAATTTTTTGAAGGATTAGAAGTGAAAAGAATGCTGACTTAAGTTGAAAATTCAATAACTGGTATGTAATAGCCTCTGAAGTTGCCCAATGTCCTTCCTTCAGAAACGTAACAGATATATTTTCATTATACTTTTAACAGGCCCCTGACAAAAATGTTTCTAGGGAAGACTGACTTCTTCTGCTTTGGTAAAGCAATTTATTCAAGTATATTTTGAAAAATCATATTTAGTGTGCAATGACTATCACTTGACCTCTTGAAAGGGCTCAACAAACTAAATACACAGTTTACAGGTCATTATTCTTTTATTTATTTCAATAGTCGGGTTAACTGAGGCCTGATACTTCAGCAAATTTTGACATTTTTCAGTGAGAAGACTTCAAAGAAGCCCTGAGATAATATTATGGTCCTTAAATATTTCCATGAAGTCTCTCAGTCATTTCAGTAGCAGAGAATGTTCACTCCCAGTATATGATGAAAGAATTCACTTCACACACACAACATGTAAAACCTTCTTGAACAGTATTTCTGATTTACATTACCATCATCCAATGCTTTTCCTTATGCATGGCATTAGGGAATCTGAACCACATGTACAAGTGTCCAGCATTATTAACAGAACAAACAAAACTTTGGGTAATCACTGCATATATAAATAAAACCAAACAAAAAAAGACAGAAATAAAATCCATTTGACTTTTTATGTTTGGTATTCCATTTCTTCATAAGAAAGTCCTTAAGTCTCCTCCATCTTTGCCTTAATAATCATTACTCTGGTGGGGAAAGAGCCATAACCCAAGAACCTTAATGCAACCTTGAACACACCTTACACAGAACATGATGCTGTAAAGCCAGTTACAGCACCCAAGTAACACCTACCGCATAAAGCAACTTGGGACCTCTGTTGCAACTTGAAAACATCTAAATCATTCTGGGGACAGCTCCATCTTCCAAAGAGGAACTCAAAAAAATAGTAATGGAAAAACCAAACCAAAACTACTCACTTAGAGTAAATTTAAATAAGCAGTAAATTATAGCTTCTTTGCACAGAACATACCTTGGAAATTTGGAGATAAACTAATAAAGCTGATCCTAGGACCCCAAATCTTCGAACTGCTTAACTCATTTGCTGTCATGCGTCCAAATTCACTACTTTGTGGTCCCTCTGAATGCACCTGGGTAGTATTCCCCTTTTTTCCATCCCTCTCTTCCTAAGCCACATACTCATCCATGAGTGTACCACTTATGGACTCTTTCAACAGTATGCTCTTCCAAAGACTTCCTTCTACCATCCTATCAAAATATTGCTCAAAGACATCCATATCTATGTGCTTAAAGATGAAAAGGCGCCCAAGTGTCATCCGACCACTTCCTTTCTATCAGCTCTTCCATTTCCTCACATCGGACTTAGTTTTTTAGACCAAGGAAACCATAGATTCTGCCCTTTGTTTATGAGTGTGTACACACATCACTTGACTACCCAGGCAGATGCTAAAAGAAAACAAAACTCGAGGTAACCGGGGACTTGGAGAGTACCAAAGGAATGTTTCAAAAAGTCAGCGCCGAGACGGGAAGATGGTGACTCAGACCATCGCCTTAAGCTAACCGGGACACACAGCGGTTGTCAGAGCCATCGGGACAGGTCATTTCCTTATCGCCCGGGACTTGAGGTTCCCGCGTTTTGGTAGCTCGGGGTGCCACCGCCAGCTTTCCACGACTCCTGGCGGAACCGCGGGCACCCCTAAGGCTGCCGCTGCCCGGCCGCCAGCCCCGCTCCGGCTGCCCCCAAACCTCCCTTCCCCGCTCTCCCCGCTCCTGCAGCGGGATTCCTGCAGCCGTACCCCGGCTGCCAGCGGGGCACTGCCCGCAGCCTGCGCCCCCACCTCGGAGGGAGCGGCTTCCTCCCCTCCTTCCTTCCCCTTCCCAGCGCAGGGCGAGAGGCTCGGGAGCCCCCCCGCTGCCGAGGCCGAGCGGCAGCGCCCGCCCGCTGCCTCCTCCCGCGGCGCAGCGAGACGGCGACGGGGGACCCCGCCCCGGCCCCTTCCCGAGGGGCGCCACACTCACCACGACGTGCGCGCCGGGCAGCTTGAGAGCCTTGGGGCTGATGAGCGGCGACACCATGTAGAGGAGGAGGACGAAGGCCACGATGAAGGCGGCGGCCAGGAGCAGCATGGCTCGGGCTGCGTCGGCGGAGGCGAAGCCACGGGCGGGCGGGGGAGGCCGAGCCCTCGGGTACTGCGGCGCCGGGGTAGCGGTGCCGCCCGTCCGCCTGCCCGAGCCGCGGCGGGACCGGCGGGGACG
>VZTX01020976.1:2250-48378 GCA_013400915.1 Pardalotus punctatus | reverse complement strand
CAGGGTCTGCGCGGGGGCGGGCCCCTGCCCGAGATGGGCGGTGCGCCTCGGCACGCCGCGGAGGCGTGGGCTCGGGGTGAGCCCTGAATGCCCCGGCCGTGGGGAGGGCATCGCCGGCTTCGGGAGGGGAAGGGGAGAAAACCCCTGATGTTGGATTACCGTAGAATCATAGAATGGTTTTGGTTCGAAGGGACCTTAAAGGTCATCTCGTTCCATCTCCGCCGTGGGCAGGAGCACCTTCCACTGGACCAGGTCGCTCAGAGCCCTGTCCAGCCTGAAAGCTGCCAGTCTTGGGTCATCCACAGCTTCTTTGGGCACACTGTTCCACTCCTCATCACCCTCGCAGTAACGCATTTCTTCTGTATATCTAACCTAAATTTCCTCTCTTTCAGTTTGTACCCATTGCACCTTTGTCTTATCGCCTCAGCTGTTGACCAAGAGTCCCTTTCTGTCTTCCCTGTAGGTCCCCTTCAGACACTGCGAGGTTGCTCCAAGGTCTTCACAGAGACTTCCTGTGTCAAGTATGAAGCACCTGTTGGTACACAGACTTGTTAATGCATTGCCTGAGGTTACCAAATGACATGACAAAAATTGTGGAGTTATGTCTGAACCTCCTGCGATGTGCACTCGGAGAGCTCTCCGAGAGCAGAGAGCTCTCCCTTCTATTGGAAATATCGTGTGTCAGTGAGGTAGGAAGCATAAACACTTTAAGCAAGATAATTAACTGTTTTATCACGGTGTGTTTTAAAGCCTGGTTTACATCATTGCCTCCAACAAAAACAGATGCAGGTTCTGTGAGACTTGGTTTGTACAGTGGTTGAACACTACTGGGTTCTGCTGGCTGCAGTTGGAGTTCATGCTGCTCTTCTCCTCTAAATCCAAAATTTTTTTCAGCGTGCTCTTCCCTGATGAGTGAAACTACAGGTTTTTCATGTTATCCACATTAAAAGAAGATAAAAGCATGGTTTTCAGCTTTAAGGCAGAATATTAGAACAAATACTAAAACAAACAAAACAAAAAACTAGAGCAGTTTGAATAAAATAATTCCATATATTTGACTTAGATATTTATTTAGTACAAATGCCTGCGTTCAATATTTTTTATTTAAATTATAATTATTTGTAACTTAAAAATTCACTTAGATTACTTTTTCTCAGTAGTTAATATGCAGTCATTAGCTTGTACAAAACAGTTTCCCCCCCAAAGAAGAAAACAAAACAAAGGAAAAACTAAAATCCCCTAGGCAAGAGGGTGTGCAGAAGGGCGTGAAAATAATATTGGAGAGGAGGAGATTAGAAGTAGTGAGTAGGTGGAAATGGAAACAGAGTTGTGGGCAGGGATTATGCAGTTTTCAGGGTGAGAACAAAGAACCTGAATTTGATGCAGTAAAAGGATGAGAAAATCAAGGATTAGTCTTGAAATGGGATTGACCTGAAATATGTCTTTGGTGGCATTGTGAGTCCAGTGCTTCAGAGGTGGAGGTAAAAGGAAGTGAGAGGAAGATGATGTGCATAATAAAATGTGCTAGCTGCTAGGGTGACAACAATGGAAGTTGATTAGTGATCCATCTAAGAACAGTATGTTAATTATGTTGCTAGCAGAAGTCAAAATAAGATGTGGACAGGAAAAAGCAGTAACCAAATATGTTCATTTCCTCTTTTACATATAGGACAGTCTATATGTGTTGTCTTTCCAACAATATCAAATTGACACAAAGGAGGAGATTAATCAGAGAATAACTGCAGACTATTGATAGACTTCCACACAAAAAATATTGATACTTCCGAAGCTCAAATGTCAGCATTATAGAGGTAAAGCAAAGCAGACAGAGGTGAATCTGTCTTTCACAGTATAACTCTCAAGGTTGAGGTGAGGTGAGGACATGAGTGCAAAAAATCATCTGCACTAAGGTCCCAGTAAAATGGAGGTTAAACATACTCTTTTTACTTTTGGCTAAAAGGCCACTTTAGCAACCTTGGAATTGACAGTGCAGCTGTGATAATGTTTGGTCTTGTTTTGTTCTCTGCATTGTAAAGTATTGTGTATTTCTGTGTGAGAAATGCATTCAAAGGGAAAGACCTTATGAACTCCCTGCAAGTTACCAATGAATTCCCCAGGAAACCTTTTTGATTCTTTTAAAGAATGCTGATGGAAACTGAAGTTTGCCCTCCCCAAGTTACCTGGTTTGTATTCAGCTCGCATGACCTCATTCATGGAGGAAATGCATTCCTGGCACGAGGGAATTGTTTACAATAGAACTGTTTTCTCAATGACTGTGGAACTGGAAATTGAACGCTAACATAAACATCATAACACTACTCCAAACTGCAGTTATACATAAAGCAATACTTAATTAATCTGACCTTCATAAATAACATCACAAAGTGTATAATTTTCAAGAGCGAGCTGGCCAATGTCTGTATATACCCTGAGGATGGGGAGGGATAAAGAATGGATAAAACATACTCATTACTTTGCTAATTAATCTGCAGAAGCGTCAATACAACAGTGATGTCTTTAGAGAAGGACAGGGAATACAATACAAGTAGATGAAAGTAAAATATAAGAGCTGTTGCAGCTGTGGTTTTCTGCTTCCTCAGTTTGTTCTTTTAAATCTTTCAACAGACTTTTGCAGTGACAATTTTGTGAGTTGAGATATTCTGTATGAGCCAAAGTGTGGCAACTGCAGAACCAAAGTTATCATTTGAATGTGGAACCAAGTTTGTGAATTGGTAATACTACAGAACAAACGATTGATATTAGAAATGTCCTTTTGATCTTAAAAGATAAATGCTCCCAAAAGATGTCAGGTACCCATAAAAGAAACATGTCTTGCTTCAAGAGGCATTCAGGAGAAGGGATGCAATTTTGGAAAAACAGGTAGCATGGATGCAGCCTCCAGCCTCTGGAGTCCCTTGTGCCCAACTGTTCATCTACAGAATTTTCTGGTTGTGTTTTCTGCCTGTTGGGAAGGGGGAGGGAGACCAGGGTCCCATAGGCTACACTGTGATAGAGCTGGAGACTGCTTGGTGTGATATCCATCCAGCCTGTCCTACTGCATTTAGAAAAAGAAATAGCAGGGAGAGAATAACTTCCATGGCCAAGGAAAAGAACTTGTTTCTTTTATCTTTCCAAAATAACTTGCTTTCTTTTCTCGCCCTCCCCACCCCTCCCTTCTTTTTTTCTTGCAGCAGATATAGATGAGGCATCTAACAGCCCTCTTAAGAAATTAGCATTAATTGTTACGAGAGATAGAGCCATGTTAGGTAATTCAGGGTTTCCTGGGAATCTCAAGGTTTTAGAATAATGGCAGTGTAAATAGGTGGTATCTGTCAGCCAGCTTTCTTGGTCCCTTATCTCTTGAAGAAGAATAGTTAATGGGAACACAAGAACTGCTGTACTCCATCAGAAAAGGATCTATCTAACATACTGTCTGTCCCTGACCATTGTCCGTAGAGGATACTTGGGAAAGAGGAATGAAATGATGGCCAGTACATGGTGGTAACAAACATAGGGTGACTGAAATGGGTGTCACACCCGCTTGCTTGGCTGGGCTTTCACAAACAAAAAACCAGCCCTGCTGTAGCTGTACAACATCTTGTGTGCTGGTGGTCGTGCTGGCAGAGATCATGGAACTGTCTTTATCTTGCAGGGCCACAGAGTTCCCAGGGCTGTACTCAGGCCACAACACACTGTCCAGGTACCCTCTCTGCTGAAAAAAATGTCAGCCTGATCCTCTGGGTCTCCCTGGAAGGAAATTTCCAGTGCTGCTGTACTCTGTATCTCCCAGGAGGTGCTTGCTTGCAGCAGGGATGGATCCCAGTGCTCTCACAGCCGCCGGCCCTTGTCACAATGAACATGTGCAAGGCTGATGGCTCAGGGGCTGCTGCAGAATCGCTCCCAAGGGTTGTGTGCACATAGGCAGGTGGTGCTTGTAGGCAGCTGGGGCTCAGGTCGAAGCAGGGCTGCCTGCTGGGAGCAGAGGCAGTGTTGGTGCCTGATCGTGTGCTACAAAAGCAGGTGACATGGACATATATAGCCCAGCCACCAACCTGCTTCCCCAGGGCTGCTGCAGCTGCTTTGGGATGAATGCTCTGGAAACAAAAATGCTCAAAGCACTGTTTGAATCAGAATTTTGTCTTCACACTGTACTTCAGAACTTATTTAACTGCTTAACATGTTTGGCATAGTTGTTAAAAAGAAAAAAAAAAGAAAAACAATATTCAAAATTAACTACTTGTAAATTATGAACCATTACATGTTATAATTTTTTTCATTTTATGCTGAAGAAGTAACTGTACTGGTATTTTGCATGTTGAGCACTAGATCTATTGAAACAAGATTAATGACAACCCAGTAATAAAAGCAAATCTTTACTCTCTAACTTAAAAATACATAAATTAAACTTGGGACCAAGATGATCTTTTAAGTATCTGTGTTTCTTTTTGTTTGGTACACCTACTTATACCAGACTTCACACAGCAACAATTTGCTGTTCACACTTGGACATGAGACTCCTTTAGCTTGCTAAATATTCCTGGGGATGCTTTGGATTGTGGGTTGGAATAGAAGGCTGAGCAGCCGACCTCCTCAGGTGGCATGGAAAAGTACTGCTGAAAGAGAGAAGGCACAGGCACAGGAGGGAACAGGCTATGGCTGGTCTCTGCATTGAAAGGCTCAGAGCTAAAACATAAGTAAATGCGAGGCTTGAATGCAGGAATTTTACACAGGGACGTCCACTTCGTCTCTTGACATAAGATCACCCACTTTCAACGGGTCTAGTCACCTCAAAAATTGTATTTAAGCAGGTGATTACAATGGAAGTTCATGTCACAAGATAGCACAGCTGATATTACAGATAACAGCAGTTGTCTGAGTAGATGAAGTTCCAGAGGCACCATGTGTTCACCTGACACTGTAATAATACCCCCAATGCCTCACTGCCTCTCCCACCTTATTGCACTTATTCCCTGGGAATCCTCTCTGGGGCACAATCATTGAACATGTACAGGAAAATGCACATTACCAGAAGTGACACGGAGGAATCTGAAAATGCAGTTCCACCAAAATCACCTTCCTTTCAGGGGTAGTACGATTTTCTCCACTACTTATTGTACCTTGAGTGCTGGGTAAGGGGATTCTTTCATTCCTAATGGAAAGCAATCCTTTGTCCAATAAACAGACATGCTGTAGTCTTTATTGGAGAAAACTTAGTGCTTGTATTTTGAAGGTCTTCATCATAAAATAGGTCTGTAGAGCCATTCTTACAATCAACAGTATCTGAAGGTGTGACATGTGTCAGCCCTTTCTGGAGTTGCTCTGGCTTTCCACACCTTTCCCCTGCAGCCTTCCACTTATCAGCACAGCTGTACAGCCTTTCCTCCTTTTCCAGCAATATCAGTTGCAACTCCTATCCTGCATCACAGCTCTCCAGCTGGCTGCAGCTGCCCCTTTCCCCAGTGTCCTAAGGAAGAGCTGAACTGCTGAGTGCATAAACCAAGGATCTGCTGACCAAAGGGATCAAAAATATGCATTGACTGGGAATCTGTGCTTCAGGGGGATGGAAGAGGAAGGAGCCTTTTATGGCTGTTTTCAACTATGACCCTTAGGAATTACCATTGAAGCTACTGCATTGCTTGCTCAATGTTTGTATCATGTTTTGCATTCCCTCAGAGACCGTCTTTATGTATTACGCTCATCATTACCTTCCTGGATATGTGTTTTCATGAATGCTTTCACTTTTTAGACAGATTGGGAACATTTTTGTAGTTAGACTTCCAGCAACTTCAGGCCTATGTCTACTCAGCAACTTGTTAATGAAGTTGCTACCACCCAAGCTGCTAATGTGTTTTTCAAAAATAGGACTAATTTTCTGCTTTATATTGTGCCTTTGGAAACACCTCCAGGTAATCTTTAAAGATTGTCAGGTCCTAAACTTTTGTGAGTTTTCTCTGCTTCAAGACTAAGCTACCAGTTACACCACCCCAGTCAAGCCACGTCTACTATGCTCATGTTCATATGACTCAATCTTGTTACAAAAGGCCAAATTAATGATTTACAGTCTTGGTAGGCCAAAGTTTTCTCTCAAAACCTTACCTTTTGTAGGTGATCATATTCCCCCACTGCTCTTTGCTTTATAGCTGCACTCTTAAAAATACTGGAACAACTGATATTACCTCCTCCAGGTTCATGCCAGGTTCTCTGGCAAAGTAATTCAGACAACTTTCTTTGTTCAATCTTTTAACACAAATTAAGTTTGTTTCCAGTTCCAGGTAACACACAGGATATTGACAGCACTGGCAAGAGGCTGGTGTTTATTTCTTGAATGAAATTACACAACCTCTGCCCTTGCCATCAGTCCCTGCTAATTTATCTTTGGCATGCACTGCAGAGAAGCTGCTGCTACGCAATGGGAATTTAGATGTCTTGTACATATCTCAGTTTTCCCTCTCTAACCCAAGAAACAGGTACAAAACAGGTTGCTGAACACAAGCATTTCAACCATTCCTGCCCCTTGCACTGCTACCAAGTACATCAGAGTTGCTTGTGCTCCTCCAAGTCCATCTCCATCCTCTAGCAACACTACAGCCCATTGCCTTCCTGCTGTCAGCCTGGGAAAGGACAGCCTGTACAGATGGGCCTGTCGCTTTGAAGGGAAAAATGGAAATCAAAGACACTTTGTCGGCTTCTGCTTTGTTGGATATAAACTTGCTTTGCTATAAACACTGGAGAAATATCAGAACATAAAGAGCTTTGAAATAGGATTTAAAAAGAAATCAGTGCTTTATCCCCTGTTTAAGAAAAAAAAATTGTGTGAAGGACAGAGGGTAAGTCAGACAAAAAAAGAAAGAAACTGAAATTAGAGAGAACAGCGAAAAAACCAGAAAATTAGTCAAAAGCAACAGGAAAGAGGCAGGCATAAATTGCCAATTAACATTCACATCAAAGGAAAACGCTCATCAAAACCTTTTTCTTCTTCTAAGAAGCATCATGCATTTCCAGTATGTACTACAGTGAAGCGAGCACTCTACACAAAAGAAGGCCCAAGAGAATATGCCAAATAGCCTCAAAGCTCGCAGAAACCATTTTACACAGCTGATAACTAGGACAAAACCCCATAGGAGCCCCGAGTGTCAGCGTCACTGCCCTTGTTCGCCAGTCAACTTCCACCCTGTGCCAGCTCCAGGGACTCTTAAGCACAGACCCTACGCGTGTTTGTGGATTCATTTACCCCATATAGAGCCTCAGACTGCCCAGGAAGAACAACACTGTCCTACTGCCCCACAGAAACCTCATAAATGCTCTAGCACATTTGTTCCCAGCTGGACTGAGCCCATCTAAACCTGGAACAGGCAGACACCTCGCAGTGCTTCAAGTGCTGGATGCAGGTAAATTTGCAGTGCCTCCCTGGTGTGCGTGGGGTGGTGGTCACAGAAGAACCCGCGTGTTTTTGAGGTGTTTGTCACCAGCATTCCTGCATGTGGGTGTGCACGTGTGCCCTCGGTGTGGGTTCGTCCATGGCAGTGTCTTTATAGGGGCCCCTCTTCTCTGTCATGAAGCTGGTAAAGGGACAGTGAAGATGAAGGGTGGACAAAGGGTTTAGGCTCCGTCAGCAGGTCCTGTGGCTCCTGTGGGAACTATTGCTATGCTGCAGCTAAACCAGCTTTGCTGTCAGGCAGGCACAGGACCCTGCTTGCTCCCACACTGACTGGGGACACGTGCATTGTGGGCATGAGCTTTTGGGACAGGTAAGAATGACAAAAAAAAATAAATTAAATTATAGTGACAGAGCAAGGCAGGACACAAGCACACCAGTCCACATCAAAACAAGAGCAGATATAAAGATTAAAACAGTAATAATTGCTTTGCTGCTGTTGTCTATGGAGCAACTAATAGCTGTGATTAATTAATTAAAACATCATTAGAACTTCAAGTGAGCTCATGCTCAGTCAGGCAAGAGCATGAGCATTTCAACTAGCAATTTAAAATGGGACACTTGAAAACAGCAATCAGATAATTTTTCCAGATTTTCTAAAATCTTACATAAAGGAAATGTCATGATAGGTCAGAGCCTCCCAGCAAAGCCCACATTCCAGCCTACAAGGAGGAGAGGAAGGAGAAATGATAATTTGAATTCATATAGTTTTAATTTTTTCTTAACTTTGTACTGGGCAAACAATTCACCTGACTCTGCCAGAGCCTAAGTCACAGCTACAAGTAACAGTCCCCATTTGCCATTATATTTCCTGTATGAGATAGTGATATTTATAGCAACTTTCCCAGTCCCCTGCCTAGCTGACTTGCTACTGCTGAGACATGGGCAGAGATGCAGCAGAAGGCAACTACTCCAGCGGAGATTTCTGTAAGAAATTACCTGTGGACGGTCATCGGCTGACAACAGTGAGTCAGAGGAAATTACTGTTTATAGTTGACAGAATGCATGTGACACTGAGCATGTTTGAAAGCAAAGTCCTTGCCTTGAATAGCTTGGCTTTAAATGAGTTGAGGCAGCAGAGGAGGAGCGAGGGCAAGCAAACGCAAGTCCTGCCAGTTCATGTCACACTGCCTGATAATAGGTCACCAAGCAGGAAAGAAAACTCTGGCTGCCTTATCAACATCAGGCCTGTGTCAGGTGTCAGTGACTTATTTCCTGGAGATGGCTCAAAACACAACCAAAGCCTGTTTAGAAGGGAACTTAGCTCCTGCCATGATGCAGATAGGACATTGTATTGTGTTTCCATGACTAATGGTTGAGAAATTCAGATAAATGAGCCCAAAAATGTCAAGTATTTCTGCAAAAGACTAGCAGACTGTACATGTAGCAGGTACCATGCACAGGTAGCACAGACAGATGGAAATCCAGCATCCCCAAACTTGGAATTGACTTGACAAAGGAGAGAAGTACCAGTGAGTGTTTATTCATCAAGCTGGAGCTGCTCAGGTAGAAAGGCTGCAAAGGCAAGTAAACAGAAAATGGCACAAACCAGTGACCTCGTCAAAAAGCTCCCATCAGAAGGGTGTGTGTGCAGGTAGAGGTAGGGAGGGAGAGGAAGAATGGTAATTAGGTCACAGGGACCAAAAGATAAAAACAGGACAATCTTATCTAATACCTGGGCTGTCACTACACAAATGCCAGGACAGAGGATGAACGACCAATTAAAAGAGTTTTTATGCAGCTTATTATGATGACAGAGGATTTGTGGAATAAAATCCCTAGATTAATATGTTAATATAAAGCTAAAGAAAAATTGAAGGGGTAAGCACTGAAGCTATACCACAAGAGCTACTACAAAAGATGCCTGCTCAAGAATAAAAGGAACAATGTTTTGATAAGAATTAATTATCTGCTGGAATAACAGCACAGCATGAAACAAACAGTCCACTGAGCTCTTGCAATAGTTTATGTAAGTTACAGGAATGGCTTTAAGTCAACCATGATTACTAGGGTGAATCTGGTTAAGACCAAAAACATGTATGGAAGCCAGTCATGAAACAAACTTGTCATTCTGGAAGACGGAAAGAGTAAACAGCAAAATGAAGATGTTCCTGTATATTTCAACATATTCAGAACTATTAAAGAGCCTCCTGTCAAAATAATCCTGAGAAAAACAACAAAAAATGGGGAATATTCCTATTAAGAACACTAAATAAACACAAAAAGTAGATAAAAACACTTGACTAGAGAATATTCAGCAGCTTCTTTGCTTCAGTTAACAAAAAGAGCAAACTCTGACAGGCAGGAACATGAAAAAAGCAGATTCCAGAGTATCTCCCTCAGCTACATTTGTTCTGCTCCACTAACTAAAACAAAAGCATATAAGTATACTCCAAGACCAGCAGACTTGAAAAACAAAACCAAATGAAAAACCTAAGAGATTTATGGAAAACTTAAAAACAATTTGTATGTTTTTGTTGTGCTAGAGAATGACGAAAAGGCAACATGCAAATCAGGGAGGAAACAAGACTCTGGAACTTGAGGTCCATCAGGCAATGCAGGAAATAATTTACTGAGCTATTTTAACCCTGTAAGTATGTGCATCAAGAGATACACCACAAGTGGCAGGAAACCCAAAACTTAATGTCAGTGTGATGAAACCATCTGTGAAGAACACAAGCACATACACAAGTGATTTAATTGAAAAATTATTTTACGCACAGGAAGGAAAATGAAATTTTTTCATATTGCAGTCAGAGCAAGCAGTATCACCAGAAGGTATGAAAAAAATTTGTAAGCTACCCAGCCAAAGATCAGACCTTATTAAAAATGTACGACTAATTTGTACAGTATTTACATATGTTTTGATTTTTCAAAGCAAATACAGCCTTCCATAAATCCTTTCATTTTGAATATTTTCAATTAACACTGAAAACTAAAAAGTGATTTTGCACGCTCCCTCATTTGGCTATTATCTACTGTGGAGAACTTGGCTAAGAAGCTCTGTGATATATATTAATTTATCATCATTTTACAAAGACAGCAAACCAAAAAGTTGCCCTTGTAGCTGCAACTCCAAGCAGCAAAGTTTATTTGGAGTATATTTCTAAAAACAACTTTCAACATCAAATATTAAAAGTTCTGTTACAGATGTCATCTGAGCAAGCAGCAAGATGTAACTTTAAAACATACAGTATATTCCTCTTTTGCATTAATGATAAGAGATTACACAGTTAAGCACATGGAAACCCATAGGACAAATCAGTTTACCACAAAAAGAAAAAAAAGAAAAAAGAAAAAAAGAAAACATTCCTGAGAATTTTAAGATTGCAGGATTGCAGTAAGGACTCCCATTTTTAAAACATTCAAGAGACAAACACTTCAGACAGTGGCTTCAAACCTCTGAAAGACAGCCCTGCTAGTATGTGGCTCATTTCTAAAGTGTTTACAAGAGAAAACAACAAACAAGAGATCTTGTTGCAATGAGGTTTACTAATCATAGTTGCCTATATCTATGCTGAAATTCCTGCCCTCACCCACTCCCTCTCCTGTCATGCCCCCAAAGGCTGACAGAAAGATTTGCAGCCCACTGCTTCACATTTACACATTCTGATGTAAGACAAAGGTAAAGCTGTATGTAACTGAAGGATCTTGGAAAAAATGTTTCATCATGTTAGTAAAAAAAAGCTCAGCACCTTGCAGATCAAATAATATTTAACTATTTTTGGCTATTAAACACAGAAACAGAAGTCTAAGAAGGTAGCAAAGCAGTAAAAACTTGAACATAACATTGAAGAAATACTCAAATAGCATAGCTGATGTTGTACTATAACATTTTACTTCATTTAAGTACAGAAAATGTCACCCATCCTATGATGTATAAAGTACACAAAATATGTACATAAAAGAAACCAAACCCCATCAAAAGATGATCATATATGTGCATATGTACATAGAACATACACACTTAAAATGTGCAAATTTCTTTTAATGCAGGTTAAACAAACCATTTGCAGGATAGAGTTGTACAATGATAATGGAAAATAGAGTATTCTAGAGTATTCTAGATATCCTAATGGTGTTCCATATCTACAGCCAGTGCAAACTTACAAGGCACAAACTCAATGCTGATGCTGTAGTGTTGTAAGTTACATTCAGGCACATCTCCATTTGCACTTCTTCAGAAAAAGAGCAATGGAAGTGCTACTTCTATACTTAACTGCCAGCCTTCCCTCAAAATTTAAGCACTAAATTGATGTAACCTATATGCTACAGTTACCAGTGGGTTTCTGGGTTAATTTATCACTGGAAAGTCTGTGGCTTAAAACATCTGTTCTAATCTCCTTGCATGCGAAAGTATGCTATTTCCCAAAATACCTCCCAGACATTCTCCAAAGACTACATATACATTGCCAGCCTCAACACATGGTATTACTAATGCTTTTTTCTAAATTCAGTCTAACCTCTGCAGAAAGTGAATCCAGATTTAAAAAACCAAAACAACACATAACACAAATCCAAACCACCCCCCAGGAACAGCCAGCAAAACACCTTCTGAGTTACTTGCATTTAACAAACTTCTGTTAAATTGCATAGTGACAGTGTGTACCAGCTAGTAAAGAATTAAAAACAAAAGCCTGCTGTTTAAGGCAAAATTTTAACACTGCATGGCAGAAAAAAGCCAAATAACAGGTCCATCAATATTTAATCAAAGTACTGGCCCATGTAGTCTTATCCTCAGAGTCTTCTTTCTTACTTTAACAGCAAACCCACACTTGCAGTATGCTTGATTAGAAATTTTTGTTGCATATTCCTAAATAAAATGAGAGCAATTAATACATATGCTGATTGACTGATACTAAAAACACTTGACAAATATGTTCTCTTCCACCCCCAAAGAAGTTTTTGAGCCTACTGGGGGTTTAAAACTCACTGGTATCCAGGTCGAATATACTACCTAAAATGGAACTAGTAATTTAAAGCTTTCTAGTATTTATTAGACCTTACCACATCACTTTGCTGTCTCACCCTAAAATTGCATTTTTGTATTATTTTTCAATAGAAGACATTTAATAGACATCTGAGGAAAACAATACAATATAAAACCTTAAGGGTCCTTGCAAAAGTATCTTCTGTTCCTTCTGCAAAGTAAGAAAGGAGTGATTTTATTGGCATTTATTTGAAGTGCCATCAATAAAGACACAAGAATACTTTAAAAAGAAAAAAAAAAGTTCTAATGCTTCACACATATCTTTGGTTTAGCCTTCCTGACCAAAGTCTTCTGTAAACTTCTTTAACTTCTCCAGGTCCTGTTCATTAACTGTTGGTTTTGTGCTGGCAAGCGACCTGAGCATATCATTCTGTCAGAAAAAAAACAAATGTGTTTTCAGAAACAAGTACAGCACCACTGTGAGCAATTTTGCTACCAGGACAAATATGCACTAAAAAAACCCACTAGAAAATTCCTATTTACACAAAACTTTAAGTAAGCCTGAACACTTCTTCACAGAGGCAGCATTGTAACCCTTTGAAGACAGACAATGGTCAGTGACAAAACCACCACCTCAAGTTTAGGTTTAAGCCATTCATCCATTCAAGTTTTATTCATCTCTTTTTTGAAAATAACTGAACTTCCCTTTTTTTTTTGGTCAGTTACTGTTTTCAACCCATGATTAACTACAGCAGATTAAGTGGAAAATAATCAGGTGTTCCCATGTACTCTTCACAGTCCTGCAATGTAGAACAGTAGTTTGTGACTCATCTCTAGAGAAGTTTTACTGCTCGTGACTGGTAGTTTCTGTCCCTTCAATTCAGTCAATTTCCTACATAAATATTTAGATGCTAGGAAATGGAGTTCAGAAAAAAAATCATGGGTCTATGAAGTTGAAAGCAGCTGTTAAAATACCCTGTGAATAAAAAGGGGAATGAAAACGAATCAATTCCTAGCCAAGGGCAACTAAAAAAAGTAGATGCCCAACACCTTATATTACTATAAAATAATGGATAAATCCAAAAGTTAGTATCATGCTTTTCTACACATGATATTTGTTCCATCAGACCAGAGGGCCCCTGCTAAAAAAGAATTAAAGCCTTATCTTTTAAGGACAAGAACTGATTTTGGACACTGAAACAGCTTCCTGTAGTGCATCAGATCCCAGGTACCATTAGGAGCACACAGGAACTGCTGTCTTTAATTCCAGGAAAGACTGATTAATAATCCAATTAGACCATGCAGGAAGAAGTTTTAGGGCAGGCCTGCACCTGCATAAATCCTTTTCTGCTTCCTCAGTATGCAAATACACACAGGAAATTATTTTCTGAAATAGAGTGATGGTTCTATTTACAAAGCAGTGCCCGTGATCCCCATGAAATGCATTGATTTCTTTCATTCCTTACAGGACTGTTTGCACACAGGAAACTACAGGAGCATGCATTTGTTATTAAATGCTTCCCACGAACTTTGTACTTCAATTCAAAATCTTCTTTTGCTGCTCTTGGGGAAAAATACAAAGTGAGTGTCCAACAATTATTTTTTTCTTAAGCAGTGAACTAAAACTGAAAACTGTCTTACATATTTAATTCCCTAGGCCAAAGCAAGTATTTTAATATGCACAAAAAATAGCAGAAAGAGCTGGATCACCTACGATGAATTTCAGCCAAAACTACCATTACATCCAAAACCTTCTTACATTTTGTTTTATATACTTCTATCTATGTAATGGGCAATATTTACCTATGGAACATCACTTCCCAATTTACAGTAAATGTAATTTTCTATTTCCCAGGATTAATGCGACAGTGATGGGAAGAAAGTGTATCATGGCACAGGGACCCTGAAGGTTTTAAATTAATAAAAGCCAACTGAAAGAACAGTGGAAGAGCCAGATACTGTCTATGGATGAAAGGATGGCAGCTGCATGCCAGCAGACAAGAATAAGAAATGCTTATCAGGAACAGACAGCTGTCTTTTTCATAAGAATGCCATACTGTATTGCTGTATGTGGAAAATTCAAATGTTACCTGGTATGCCCAGCATTTCTGAAAACAAACATCTCATCCAACTGCCCTGAAAAAGACTCTTTACCTTAAAGTCTTTTCAGAGTTCTGCGAAGCAAGAAAGAAATGCTACAAAGAATACGCACCATGGAAACTTTAGGCTCCAGTAATTTATCACCTGGGACCTCCATCCATGTCATTTCTATGGCTTCAGGATCACCTGGAGAGCAAGGGGTGAATAAATCTACCATCATATTTGGATTAGACACTGATGGTCCTTTTACCTAAAAATAAGAAAACATTCAGTTTATAGGATCTATTATTTTAAAGACAGAAACCAGAAGCTGAACAGTACCCTAAGCAAAAACATTCCTTGATTTTATGCAGATGCCCTACCCATTGGGAAGACATGTCCTGTGAAAGAGAAATTGTATAAGTGTACTGGTATTATTCACCTTGAAAACAAGCAGATGTAGCCAGATACTTAAATTCACATCAGGTCAAATCCCAGAAGCCATGTCCACTAAAGGCTGAGGATTTCTGTGGAGAAGTGACATGCCAGGAAATCTACTTGGTGAAGACCACCCTTCCTGGTCCCTGGCCACTTTAGGAGTTCATTCATCACTGGTTAACAGCTCTCTAAAAGCTTCCCAGTCAGTGCTTTTCGCACTGACATCCCGCGTTCCAAAGCTCCCGGCACCTTTCCCAACACCACCTGAGCAGCGCTCTGTAGAAAACAGCGCCACTTAGCGGGAGAACAAAAAATCCCTTTTTTCTCCCACTAGAGATTGACCCAAAAAAAGCCGCAACAGGTGTCTGCTTCCTTTCTGCAGTACATTTTCTGGTACCAATGATTTTGCCTTCCCTGGTGTTCCCCGAAGCACCACACCCCCACAGAAACTCAGAGCATATGCAGAGGTTGAAGGACAACACAGTAACTGGCTATTTTTGACAGACCTGGATTTGCTATTCCAAGCTGCATTTAGAGCCAAGATGCTGGAGAGAAGATTGTAGTATTCAAAATGCACTCTCACAAATCTGCATTATCACATATGGCAAGGAAAGGCTTATAGTTAATTACTGACAACTGAGGAAAGCTCTGCTGAACTGAGGCAAGTCGTCTGTTAGGATGCAAATAATAACACTAAGATTTTGCTTATAAAAACACAAAATCACATCCAATTAAAGCATTAACAACACAAGTGGAATCAACTTGGCTTATGTCAGAGCCTTGAAATTATTGCAGTTGTGGGTTTTTTCCTTTTTGTGCAAAAACAGGTAAGATGGAAGAAGTCCTTTTGGGCTGTTCTGCAAACTGTGACAACAGAGGTTATTTCATTGCTCCATGGCAAGCTGAAACATGCCTCAGACTGTTCCAAATTTGAACAAAACGCTAAAAGCTAGCAGCCTTTTAGTCAGAAATGCCATTGCCACTTAAAGTCAACAACAGATAAATATTTCAGACATCACTGCTTAAGGGAAGGAAGCATCTAGAAGATCCTTGATACATCAAAATAACTGTTTATTTATCAAAAAATACAGCTTACATCACATTGTTACTGTGAGCTGTCCCCAGAAGTTAAACTTACCGTCCTCTCATATTCTGTACCATACTGGATTTAAGTGTGTCTTTCTCTTTGAATCTTAAATTGAATGAGTTCATTGGAAGAAACTACAACCAAAAAAAAAAGAGCCTATCTTCAAAGTGAGTGTAGCTGTTCAGTTCAGGGCCCTTAACCCTTTTATGTCAGGTTGAGTTACTGGTAAAAAAACTGTAATTGTAACTGAGATGACAAAGAACTGCTGCCAACACAACATACACGCTACTCAACAGCTTAGGATCTAAAATGTTTCCTACCACACCTGCTCTTTTAAGAAACCACAAATGTAAGCTTCTTTTTACAGCAATTAGCACCTCTGCAGAATATCCTGACCCACCTTCACCCAAGATACATGAATTTCTGTAAAAATCAAACTTTGCATTAAAAATATTAACAAAAAATACCTTTAGTCTGGGTCTACTTTAAAATACACTACACTGGAAAAATAAAGTTTACCTGATACACGTTGTATGTATTTTAACCTCTGTTTAAAACCATTGATATTATCACTCTTTTTTTTTTTCCATTTAAAAGTTTAATAGTTTACAGGAAACAATTAATTTGACTGAACAAGGCCCATCTGTGCAAATTCTCCAAGGAAACGACATTCCCAGATTTAACAGATTTAGACTGGTGGTAAAGAATGCCAATTGGTTCTTGCTCAGATAAAGTTTCTGAGATCCAAATATTGTGAAGAAATGTTTCTTAAGTCAGCATAGCATGCAGAAGCAACTGGAAGACAAGCCAAACTACAAAGTTTGAATAGGCTCTTCAGTGTGCACCTAAATAAGAATAAACTGGTTTTTACATTACAGCAGTGTAAATGAAACACAGACTTTGCTCATTGTGTTGTATCTTTACTACTGTCACAAGTAACACTGATTCAATGTTTCTACCAGAACTCTACAAGAACCTTAATTTTTCACTTTGAAAAATACCCAAGTAAACAGAATGTACTTAAGTATAATCCATCTGCTCTCAAGTGGATGAGGGATACATTTTTTTCCAGCATGTTAAAAACCACTTAACTTGAAAAAGAGCACTTCTGTAACATTGCCATTTAAGTCAAACTGCCAACCGAATGCTTTTAACACTCTCTAGAGACATTAAGAGTTAGAGCATGAATATTCAGAAATTAGCTCCACCAGACTTATGATGGGGCGGTCTATCGGGGAAGGAAGAATAGTTCTCCCCAGTCAATTAAAGGAATATTCATAAGCATGCAGTACCATCCAAAATCAAATTCAGTTTATTTGCAAAGAATTTTCAAATTAAGACTGTTCTTATAGAAGAAATAACTTGAAAATTTTTGATTCCTACTTACTTTTTTAAAATGAGTTGCTGATTGCACTTTTCTAACAGGCTGCATCAATGCATCCCGGACAATGATGCTTATATCTGCACCAGAATAGCCATCAGTTTTCTTCCCAAGGTCTCGATAATCTGATTCTGTTAGGAGATTTGGAGTTGACCCAAGGTGAAGTTTGAACATTGCAGACCTGGCATGGTCTTCAGGTAAAGGAATATAAATACGCTTCTCAAACCTGGTTTAAAAAAGAAAAAAAACAAAGTGTTCCCAAGATGCCAGCTCATGCTGGTGCACAGTGGAAAGAGCTCATGCAAATGAGTTTGCTCCTAACAGTATTAGAAAGAAGCAGTTTCAGTACAACAAACCTTTAAATAAAAAATCTGAGGCAAATATTCAGTAACATGTTCTCATAAATAATGCTTTAGTTAGTATAAGCTAACATCCAGAATGTAACAACTGCTTCCTTTACATTACAAAAACCTTCTCTTCAGACTGACTTTTTCCAGCAGAGTTTGAGTCTTAAAAGAAAAAACTGAGAGGAAGAAGTCTGTAAGTGTTGAAGTGTATTTGAACAGATTTCACACTCAAAGAAAGAACTGCCTGATAACAAGTTGATGCAACAACTTTCTACAGCCTCCAACTAAATTAAGAAAAAACACCATAGATGGAAGTAAATTTGAAGTAATTTTTAAGAAAACGTTGCTAACTGCAGCTCCTCCTTTGAAGCAGCATCTGGTCTCAGAGTGGAGATTACCTCCCACCAACACAGTAAAAGCAACTTTAAATTCTGTGGAACACAACTAACCTATACACATGACAAAGTGGTCCAAATCCACAAAAAACTAATTCTATTACCCCCATTGCTGTACAAGTTCCTTTAATTCTTGTGGGCAAGAGCTAGAGAACTTTCATGTTGCTGAGAATAAGGAAATGGTTTGGGTTGAGATGGATCATCTAGTTCCAACCCTCCTGCCATGGGCAGGGACACCTTCCACCAGACTCAAAGCCCCATCCAACCTGGCCTTGAACACTTTCAATGATGGGACATCCACAACTTCTCTGGGCAACCTGTGCCACTGTCTCACCACCCTCATCATAAAAAATTTATTCCTTATGCACAATCTAAAACTATCCTCTTTCATTTTGGACAACTGCCCCTTGTCCTGGCACTAAAGGCCTGGTGAAAAAAAACAAGGAACATCTCTCCACCTTTCTAATAAGCTCCCTTTATATATTGAAAGGCCACAATAAGGCCTCTCTGGATCCTTCTCTTCTCCAGGCTGAACAGCACCCATTCTTATAGTTTTCCTTCAGAGGAAAGGTGTTCTGATCTTTTTTCCCCGCTTCTGGACGTACCCGATCAGGTCCATGTCTGTCTTGTACTATGGATACCAACCAAAGCTGGAATTTCAAGAACGACTTTAAATTTTCAGCAACACCTTCACCTCTAAGTGTGGCTCTAGATTCATACAGATGGGAACACTACACAACACTAGAGTCATACAGATGGGAAGTGACATCTGGAGGCCACCTGGTCCAACCCCAAATCAAATCAAAGTACAGCCAGTTTGAATTAAGTATATTTAAAAAAAGTCAGTGTTTGTCACAAGAAAACCAATGATTCCTTAACCTACAAAAATGGCCATTATCCAAGCTGTGTCTTCATCACAACATAATCCTATTTGTCACATAACTATATCTATCCTCTGCTTGCTCTGCAGCTCAGAGAAAGTTCCAACTAATCAGGTACAGGCATGGAAGCCCTTTATCTGCAAAACAGCAGTTAAAAATCATAAGTTGTGCCTCACCAGTAGAAAAACGTGGTGTTGCTGTGTAAGGTTTTATTTCCATGAAAGAACCAAAGCTACTCACCAGTTTGTTAACAACTGAAAAGGAAAGCTCTACCCCCTCTTGCCATTCTGAGGAGTGTATTTTCTAACTTGTCCTCCAAGTCCACCAGAAAACCAAAAAGCATGCAGAAAACTCCTGTTTCTTCAAGCACAATCATCTAACAAGAAACCAAATACACTACAGGGCTGGTATAAGAGTGAACAACCTTCCTCTCTCCAAAAGGGCAAGTAGCTATCAGTTTGGCTAAGTCCACTTCACAGAACTGAGTTGCAGAACATGAACCATGTCTGCAAACACGAGCTGGATGAACACTTTAAGTACTCTCTGGCTGAAGGCTCACACCAGCTGTGAATTTCACACCATGAAAGAAATGCCATCATACCTTCTCCTGATAGCAGAATCCAAAACCCAGGGTATGTTTGTTGCTCCTAAGACCAAGATTCCTTCATTGTCAACACCAACCCCTATATCAGGGCAGAAATAATTTCACTGTTTAGATGATAAACAGAGACTCTTTTAAAAAGTCATCAAAATTTAACAGGGTGGAACTGCAGATATTTTTAGTGTTCTCATGCAAGCTACACTTCAAATACATATCTTAATTTCTCTGTCTGATTTTGAAAACCAAATAAACTTACCTTGCATCTGGACTAGAAATTCTGTTTTTATCCGTCTAGCAGCCTCGCTTTCATTTTCACTTCTTGACCCACAGAGGGAATCTATCTCATCAATGAAAATGATAGAGGGTTTGTTTTCTCTGGCAAGCTGGAACAAGTTTTTCACTAATCTTAAAGAAGGAAAGAGCTTCAGTTATATTAATAATTACAACAGTAGAAACACATAACTTCCAATTGTGATACAGTCATTTCCTCCAGAAAAGCAAGAAAAAACCCAAAACCTATTAACATAAAGCTGCTCAAAGACACAACATTCTTCCAGCTCCAAGACTCGCAATTATACTACTGAGAGAGCCCAGCATAATGAGAAAAAATTAGAGTGCTCCAGGCTCAGTTTTGCAAGAAAAAGCCCTTTTTCAGTTTACACTTCTACATGACAGCCTGGACTATAGAAAAACACCACTCTAGAAAGATTCAAAAGAACAAGGCTTTCTCTTCACATTTCTAACTTAAATTAACATGTATCTTTACTTTATACAACTTTGCTTACTAAATAATTTTTATATGACAAGAAAAATTGGTTTGCAAAACAAACAAAACAACCTAAACCAAACTCCAAAATACTCCTAGCCATCTCTCATGAACACATTTTATTAAGTTAAAAAAGAAAAATAAACAGGAATGTGTTGGGAAATTCTTCATATTACAGCACTAAATCTCAGGCAATAGTCTGAAATAAAGTCAAACATAAAATCTAATGCCAAGCTAGTCTCCAGTTCTGTATTCCTTTTGCAAGAGAAGAAAAGCAGCTTAAGGTTTCCAGCTTTCTGGGGAAAAAAATGGCTCCATTCAAACACTCTATCTAATAGTCTTTCTTCTTTATTCTATCAACTTTAAATAGCATTGCTCAGTTGTCCCACACTTCAAACTATTAAAGCCTGGTTGTGACAAGCATGCTTATCATTATATGAAAATCCTTTCTATATACACCCAGAGCTTTTTATTAATTCAGGACATCTTTTTTGGAAGACTAGATGGACAAACTCCTGGACTTCCAGGCTACAGCCAACACATCACTCCTGGTGTTCTGGCTTCCTGGTCTTCTTCACATGTCACACAGGAACAAGTGAAGAGTTAGAACAGGGACCCACAAAATTTCCTTTCATGGCTGCTCCTCTCCTTCAACCTATTTTTGCAAGTCTCTTATGTCTTTCAGTTTTTATTTGAAATTGGGATGAAGAAAAATCCACCTCCATATAGACAAAGAAATTCCACATAGCTACTGGGACAGAGGAGTGGGGAGATGCCAAGAAGCAAAGTAACCCAGTACTTCAGACTGATATAGTGTACAATCATAGCTGAATTCAGAGGCGAAATGTGCTCTGTGGTGCTCCCAAAATCTTTCTGAGGTTTAAAAACTATCTGGAGCACTGATGAGAGTTTTTCAAAATGCAACACATGATGGTATCTTTCAATGGCACCACAGCCTGAAGCACAGAAACACCTGAATTTTGTTTTTAAAAAGACAAGACCATTTCCTCAAATTCTTCACAGCAACTTCTCACTCTATATTAATTTCTTCTTGACAATGTTTTCCTGGACCTCTGGCAACTCCAACTTACTTTTCACTTTCACCTAACCACTTTGAGACAAGGTCAGACGAAGATACTGAGAAGAAGGTAGAGTTGTTTGCTTCTGTTGCCACAGCTTTTGCTAAGTAAGACTTTCCTGTTCCTGGCGGTCCAAATAGAAGAATCCCTCGCCAGGGTGTTCTCTTGCCTGCAAGAGATAAACCAGCAGCCTTCAAAATACTGTAGAAAGACTGAACCTATTTTCTGATTATGCTCCTCTAGGGTGCTTGGAGGTTTTCTGCATCTACCCATGAAACTTCTGCCAGATGGATCACAATCTCTTTGCTGAGAGCTCAGCTTGAGTCTCTGATACATTGGCATAACACACTTCACAGGCCCCAGTGTCAGTTGTGACTGGCCAATAGTAAATAAATGCTGTAATCCTGACCTGTAAACAGGTGTGGAAATTTAATGGGCAGGATGACTGCTTCTTTAAGTGCTTCTTTGGCACCTTCGAGGCCAGCAACATCACTCCATTTGACATTTGGTCGCTCCATAACAATTGCTCCTGTAAGAAAAGGTTGTCTAAGTTAGTGAGGTACATATCTTTTTTTACCATTACAATAAATTCCATTTGGTGAAAAAAAATTAAAATCTATGCCCATGTATATACTGAACAAAAATAAGGCATTTCTAAGATGATAGAAACACTGGATTTCATTAGTCAAATGGATGTTATTTTTACAGAAATCTGTCACATTGTTTTACTAAAATAAACCATGGAAAACCAGAATATTCGTGAGTTAGTACAAGTCCTGACACCAACTCCTCACTAAACCACCACTGCACTTCCCAGAAGATTTGAAATTTCATTTTAAACACTGTAGGTGCACTAGCTCAGGATTTTAAAGATTCTCCAGCAGATGAAGTAACTTGTTGGGTATCTCCCGATGTGCAGCAAACAAATGGATCATCTAACGGAAAAGAGGTTTGAGAGCTAGGGCTGAAAGCATCAGAAAGGTTATATGGATTCTGCTTAGCTGCAGAAGTATTTTCTTAGTCAAGGCATATTCTCTCAAAGTTTAACACCAAGCCTCATCTTCCTCAAACAATGAATTCAGCCAACTGAGCTATAATTTAGCCTTCTCTTCAGATTGGTTAGTCTGGCATGCTAAAAATTTTGTCTCAACTACTTGTAGATGGGAAAACTTGGAACAGGTAGTAATAGATGATTAGATCTATAATATTACATCTTGTAATCCTAGGCACTGCTTCTACTGTCTGAGGTCAGATTCATGTGGGAAGAAACGAAGTCTTTATAGTGAGAGACAGGATCAGAGTTCAATGCTCTCATCAATTTTCTGTCACTTTTAAAAAACAGGAAACTGTCCCTTGTAACTGTGCATAGGATTAAATAAATGTGCAGAGAAGTAGAAAAAGCATGGCAGTTTCCAAATGTGATGCAACAGCTCCTGAAATTACACAGGCACAAGATCTGGTAAATGCATTTGATCTTTGTTACTCTAAAAAAGAGGAGAACAATGAGGTTTCTTCAGCTCCATAAGCACCTTCTGGTGGGGAAGCTCTGAACAGTTCTTCACCATTAAAGAGAAATAAATATCAAAAAAGCCTCCTTTTTATTGCACACAAAACTGCCGACAGCTGCTTTACATTGTTTCACTGACTGTGTTCTGTATTTGAGTTAAAAAACCCAAACTATGCTACTGAACTAGGAGAGCATCATCACTGCAACTGAGAAAATGCTGCCTGTTATTATAAATGGGCAAGAATCCACGTTTTTTTAGTCCTAAACATGAATACAAGTCTGTTTGTGAAAACAGGCCTGCTTACATTAAGTACTTGTATCATCATTTCTTTAGCCTCTAGGCAATACTCTAATGCACTTCAGAGTAAAAAATACTGATTCCATTTAGTAAATAGCTACCTGGGATTTTGCAACTTGTGTTTGAAAATGTTACTATCTAGCTTGATAGCTGATAAGATTTTAACATGAAGCACAGGGTACATGAGATACAATTCAATATACAATATACAAGTCCTTTTACTTCCATAAAGACTACGCTTTTGCATGTGAAGATTACATACTAGTTGAGCCACTTACAGACATTAGGTTAATCCATAACATTTAGATGGGAACAATATAGGAACTTGCTTGACTGAAGTCACCCCTATTTAAAGAAAAGGATGCTTCAAACTACCTTGAAGCTGATTCTGTAGTTTCTTTTTTTCAGGGTCCTCTGATTCCCCTTCCCCATCACTGTCATTCCTGATTTGGAAACAAAATATTGAAATATAAGATAAACTGCTGTCTTAGGATAAAAATCAGAATGCAAAAAGCAGAAAACCCACCAGGCTGAGGAATGAAAGAAACACTGAGATGCTTTCAGACCTCTACAGTTTTACATGACTGCAGAAAAGCAGAAGCACACTTTTCTACAGTTTCTTCCCAATTCACCCTCCTTTGCCATTTCAACTTCCTCTTATGGGTCGAGCCCTCTAACACACTTCTGCATGCTTTGAGCCAGGCTTTAGGAAACAAAGCCCTTATATCCAGCAACACAGAAGTGCTGCAATGGTTTGTTTGTAGACATTGGCACTTATCCTCTATCTTGCAACAGGACTTGGCCAATTCCATCTAGTACTATGAAACGCTCATCAAAGTAAACTGGAAGTTAAAGAAGGAAAAGAGACTACATAGTGAACCATTGGAGTGGAGGTCATGAAAATACATGTAGCCTCTGTGGTATTACCATTTC
This sequence comes from Pardalotus punctatus, assembly GCA_013400915.1. Classification (NCBI taxonomy): domain Eukaryota; kingdom Metazoa; phylum Chordata; class Aves; order Passeriformes; family Pardalotidae; genus Pardalotus; species Pardalotus punctatus. The sequence goes on along the minus strand of VZTX01020976.1, from coordinate 24,221 downwards.
CTTCTATTATAAATAAGCATAATGCAGTACAGCTCAAAAAATAAAATGGATGAGATGAGAAGACAATGAAAAAGACTGAAAATCGGGTGAAGTTTTAAGAGACAACTAAGCAACTTTAGCTGTTCAGGACTGCTAAAAGGGCTAAAAGTCTGAAACTATTTTCTAGTTAGCAAGCATTTAAATGCAGAAAAACTTTAAAGGTTGTCGGGCTCATTGCTATTATATCCAATAATCACTGGATTCAACTGTTAGTCTGAAGCAGCTTTCATTCGTGAGTGAATTTCCTATGCAAATGTTCACATTTTAGTAAACAAGCACAGAAATGCTTGTGATGTAATTCATGTTATTTTTATTAGCCCACTGTACTTCAGAGGGCTAATAAAAATACAGCATTAGTAGTCATCAGAAGCATTTAAAAAACATAACCTAAAATGATCTTTGAATAGTTGAAGTTTAGAATAAGCTGAGTTCAGGAAGAATTTTGCTTTACCTTCTCCAAAAACATACCCTTTTCCATCAGTAGGACCAGACCCAGACTCTTTAACTGGTTTTGGTGCAGTTTTTTCTCTCTTTTTCAGATATTCTTTCAGCTTTTCTGCTCGGTCCAAGTATTCTGTACATTTTGCTCTAATGCTTTGTTTTGCTTTATCACCCTGTGCTTCATCTAAGAGTTTGAAGAGAAACAATTCTTTGTTAACAGCAAAACGCATGTGCATCAATCAAAACACAAGACTAAAAATCTGTCTTCTTTATCTCTTATCAATGTATCTCTCTCAGGGCTTACCACATAACCAAACATCTCAACTACTTATTCTTCCACTACACCTTGGAAGGAAGTGACCAGAAGGATGTCATCATGTAACAGAAATCAAATATACACCTGAACATTGCCTTGGCTTAAAATCTGACTCTAAAGGATTAAGGACAACAGCACTGCAAGCTTTTCTGTCAGCCTTTCAAGCTGCTAGATATTGCCTTAATAACTGCATTTCTAAAATAGCTAATCAAGAAGCTGCTTGTGCTAGGCAATTTTTGTTTAGAAGCATACTTGATTCTTCCATAGGCTGCTAATTTTAAAAGATAAAGAAACATTATTTAAAACATCTGAAAGAGTTTGGTGTGTTTCAACAGCCACACTGTTCTTATTGCCACTATTACAGTATTTCAAAACAACAACCAAAATTCAACATCAGGTTTATGTTTCAAGTTTCCAAAAGTACACCAATATTGTTAAAAGCACAGAAAATGATACTATGAGAAAGCCTGTAAGATTTAAAAGGACAGGAAGCGATAAACACAGACTATCCTAATAATAAAGGACTACAAAGAAAACAGTACTTTTTTTCAAATCATGGGGATCTGCAAGTGTACTTTTGTCAGGCAAGCAACCCTAGCCCACTTACATTAGGGCTGTACCTACATTAAGAAAGCCCACTCCTTGAATACAAACACTGCACATGGCACAAAAGGTACACAGAAGTGTGAAAAGGCATAAAATAATGAGAATATGGAAACTGAAGAGAAGTTGTTACATACAAGTCCATCTCATACATTTTTTTGGCCAAGATGAACAGCAACACTATGACATTAAGGAGCAAAAAATGTCAGCAGAGAGGCTGTAGAAAGGCAAGCAGCATGAATTAAAGGAGCAAAAACCACGCCGCAGATACAGCAAAGACTTCATGTGTAACACAGTTTTCAGCACAACAGAAATACAGGGATCCCTGTACTTATTGTCATCTTTCCTCGTGCAGTGGCCAGATGAAACACTGCTACAAAAGTCCAGAGGAGACCCAGCAAACACCTGCCTCCTGTCTTAAAAAAACCTAAAACAAAACACAAGTAAAAAATAATCTGATTTCTTACAGGAATGGAGCAAGCACACAACACAGTAAAGGCAAAAGCTGCAAAATATATGACCTCAGTCAAACTACAATTAGTGAGTATCAACTGTTGATGAGAGTAAAAATTTAAATACCGATGTCAACGTAAGAGGTTACTCTTGTGCAATCTGACTACTGAACTCTACTTAATCATCCAGTACATTACACTTACATTTAACAACATGGAGAAAATACTGCACAGCATGTTGGTACAAGCGGAAGGCTTCCTCATAATTTCCTGCTTTGTCTTCTTGTGCTGCCTTGTTAGCAAGGTCTATTGCTTTCTGTAACACAAACAAATTATTAATAATAATAATCTGTGCAACAGCATCAGAGACCCTTTAAACTGTTACTGTTCTTCAATGGCCAGTTTTTCTGCTCTTCAACATTTACCCCCCTCAAAGTTGGAGGCAATTGTCTTAGGTGGTGTTCTGTACATGACACAATATTTCCATGCTTTTATGAACAACAGAATTAACAAACTGCTGAAATTTACTAGCACACAAAAAAGTGCAAGTGAGAAGGACAAGTTTCTGTGTACTAAGCTGAAACTACTATTTTGTCTATGTAGTTTTTCTTACAAATCTCTTGCATTTATTATGGAAAGATTAGGAAATCCATTATAAGGCTTGGCGTTTTTTTATCACAGACCTGGACACTTTGAACTGTGATACAGATGTGCTGTTCAGGGCATGGTTTAGTGGTGCACTTGACAATGCTGGGTTAATTGTTGGACTCAATCTTTTCCAACCAATTAAACAATTCTATGATTCTATGACTGATGACATCAGTAAACCCTGCAAACAGCAAAGTCAATACAGGAAGTACTTGATGACAATCACTGAAACTAGCACTACCAACTCTTCAAACATTATGCTGGGAGACATCTTCGAAGACTACTTGCTTGACTTCTTTAGAAGGGTTTAGGTTCTTGATATACAAGTGAGAAATTCTAATTATCACTCCAGTGGGAAAGGAGAAAAAACCCCCCAAAACAGAGAACATACCCAAATCTCAAGCTTCAAAGAGTTCTATGACAAGCTATGAATGGATTTTTAATTTGTTCAGCTAGTTTCAATAAATCTGATTGCGATCTAAGCCACTGTATTGCACACACTGCCCTGTGGATTTATTCATATCATTGCTATTCCGTTGCTCTTAAGTATTTATTACTTTTTATTACACTTTCCTCCTTGGAATGCCCATACCACTTCAAGACAATTAAAACTGTCATTTTGACCACTGGTTCACCTGAGTTAAAAAAGGGCAGTTGGCCAGAGTTAACCAACACCAACTAAATCTTCTATAGTCCCTCACCTACTTTTTTCCATGTGGTTCCTTTTCTTAAGCATTGTTGGTACGCTCAGGATGACTATGTAATGTGAGGGAACAAGGCTGAGAGCTTGAACTGCAACAAGGAGTTTCCATTAGACATTCCAGTACAGATNGGCCTCCGCCGCCGCTTCCGCACCGAGCGCCGAGCGCCGCTTCCGCCTCCGCCTCCGCTTCCGGGCCCGCCCCGAGCGCCCGGCCTGGCCCGCCCCGGGCCGGCTCTCCGTCACGGGGTGTTGGGGCTTGGAGGGGGTCCTGGAGATCATCCCCGTGCAGCCCCACTGCCAAGGCAGGGTCACATAAAGCAGGTGACACAGGAACGCATCGAGGTGGGGCTTGGAATCTCTCCAGAGAGGGAGACTCCACGATGTCCCTGGGCAGCGTGTNTTCCTTTTCTTAAGCATTGTTGGTACGCTCAGGATGACTATGTAATGTGAGGGAACAAGGCTGAGAGCTTGAACTGCAACAAGGAGTTTCCATTAGACATTCCAGTACAGATACTCTTGCCACTATCCAGACACTCTGCTGTGTTTCAGGCAGAACAAAGCTAGTAAACAATAGCCACGAGAGAAACAGCAAAATATTGCATTCTATTGCTTTGTGTTACTATCTTGGAAGCAAAGATCATCTAAACAGATCTACCTGAAATCACAGGTACTTAAAAACAATGAACCAATTAAACAGACTCTGCCTCTGCTGTGGCAGGAGTTGGAGCACTGTAAGCACCTGTTTCTTTGGAATAGAACCGAAGCCTTTCCTTTTTGGAGAGGCTAGCAGCTGATGAGTGATTTCCCAGGTATGAATGGGCAGCTGCCTCCTTTGCTGCCTATTTTGTGCTGACTGCCTTAAGAACCATTCAAATCTAGCAACAGAGCAAAAATTAACTGCCCAAAAAGTTCTTTTCATATTAAAGTTCTTAAGTCCTGTCAGTGACTTTAACTGCCATGGCGCAGCCCAATAATTCCTGGATCCAGTTCAACAAAGACAGTGATACGTGTGATATTAATTCCAAAGAATAAATGGCAAGAATCACCTGCTAAGACAGAACTGTGAGAAAACAGGGCATGTCACAGACCTGCTCCTCTGAAACAGGCAAAATTCTGCATCATGTATCGCCTGGTTTTGCTACACTCTCTTTTTGTAAACAGCCTAAGACTATTACCTGGCTATTAGACTCTCAGCTCTAATACTTCATTACATCAGCTGCATCTTAGCCTGTTACTGTGAAGAACATCACTGCTATCAAACAGAAAATCATTATTAGAAAGTTGTATGAACTAGGGCATAGATGACCAGCTCTAACTATCCCTGAGGCACAAACTATGTTTTATCAGGCCAGGGGTTTATAGTTTGATGAACATCACCCCAGGAAAGAACGTCAGCTTAAAGAGGTGTTATTCTTTTCCTGCTCGTTGTAGACCCTGTAACATCTCCTCTAGCTCTACCACTGCAAACATCACGATGCCAGTGTAAACACACTGCATACAGAAATCATCACAGTTCAGACAACCGAAGAGAAAAAAAACGACTTTTGGTTTGGCACTTATTTCACTTCGGGATCTGTTTTGCCGGCAGCCGCAGGGCCGATTACACAGCCCCAACCGAGGGTTAACACAAGCCGCAAGCAGAGCAGGCAAGGGCTTCCTAGAGGCAGCACAAGCCAAACCAGAGCACAGGAGGCAATAGCGCTTCCCGGGTGGACATCAGGCCCCTCTGCCCGCGCCCCGCAGGCCCGGTGCCCCCAGGGCCCCCTTTTCAGGGCTCCCCTTCCCGGGACCCCCTTCGCAGGGTGTCAGCACCCGGCGCGATGAGGGCTGACCCTGCGGGCTCCGCCACGCCGCCCCCAAGCCGAGTGCCCCCACGCCCCCTTAGCTGCGGCCCCCCCCGGCCCGCGGAGCAGGAGGCGTTCGCGCTCCCCGTGCCCTAGCTCCGCCCGCAGCCCCGGCCCGGGGCACCCCCAGCCCCGCTCCTTCCTGACACCGCCCACCGGCTCCACCCCGCCCCGGACAGGGCCGGCGTCGTTCTACCTGCAGGTTGCCAGTGTTGCCCGCCATGGCACAGCGGCAGATGGGAGGCAGCGGGAGAAGACTGGAGCGGGGAGCGGGCCCGGCTCCCGGTGGCGCAGCGCCCCTGCNACCATCCTCTTGGCACCCGCCTTGGAGATACTTACATGTATTAAGTAAGATCTTCTCTCAGCTTTCTCCAGACTAAACAGGCCCAATCCTGTTCAACCAATGCTGACACATCCGTGAGCAAGTGTCACTCACCCGTGGGTCAGTAATGAAGCTCAGGTGACGTGCGATGCTCCAGAGTGGGGAGGAGGAAGTGACTCAACATGCAGCCAATTACAAACCAGTTCTGGAAAGCCAGCTTGCTGTGTGCATGTAGGGACGTCTGCTAGATAAGGGCCAGGTCCTTCCCTGTGGTACTTTAAGTCCTTTAGGGAAAAAAAAAGGAGCGTCTGGGAAACATAAATAAACCCCATTCTTCCAAGTACCTCCCCGTTACTACAGTGCAGCTGTGACTTAATAATTCCGGTGTAACTTTTTAGATTTTATTTTGCAATAAAATTCCACTGAACCTTTTTGATATGATCAGTAGGCTGTGTGTTCTGGTCAGAAGGAAAAAGGCACATCAGCAATCACCCCTGTACCAGGGAAGGTCGTGGTTATCTGTTCCTCAGGTGATCTGGTTGGCAGTTTATTTTGGTAAGTGTCCCCACATGTTGAGGATGCTTTGATTTTTAGACATAGTCAGTAACAGCTGTTCTCCTTGGCTCAACTGCAAATGTGTAAAGATATGATATAGAAAGACTTTTGATAAAGTCATGTAATCAGGCTGGGAAATGAGATGGTAAAGAGAGTTTGCTGTGAAAGACAACAGAAATTGGCCAAAGTGAAAGGAGAAATGATGATTTCTAAAGGAAACTTATATCTATGTGGTCATCAGGATTCAAGCATAGCATCGATGGTGGGAAGTGCTCAAGAAAATTGTAGGTTAAATCACATGTATCAATTTCTTTCTTATTCCATCTTCACAGGATGAGGCAAAACCATCCCTTCTACTCTTTCATGGTTGATTATGCCACCATGAAGCCTTTGGGCTACTTGTAACCTCCTTTTTATGTAAAACAGACTACTTCCTTGGGGTATCATTTCCTTTTTGGCTTTACCCTCTCATTCTGATTAGTGTAACAGAGTATTCTCAGATATGTTCCTGATGCTAGTAATTCAGTCTCTGTCATCTGTACCTATGACTTTTAATTCTTTAATGTTATATTTTTAGACCTAAGTCTAAAACAATAAGTATGTCACAAGAGAGTAAGTAGGAAATGCCTCTCCAGTCACACTGAACTGGCTTCTGAAACTCCAGAAAAAACAACTGTTTTTTGCAAATGTGACTAAAAAAGTAAATCAGAAAAAGCACGTCTGTCATTTACAGATAACAGGCTAAATCTTGCACTCCTTACTTAAGTCTTACTCATATAATATTCGTGCTATAATTTGACTTTGCAACTAGTTTTGCCTGAGGAAAGAATGCATGAATGCTGAGTAATGACATCAAGATTATTTCTTGAGAAGCTAATGAAGTGTCATGTTAAGGGTATAACTTCAATCTGAGGCACAAGTACTGTGGCATTATCTAATACTTCCCAGTGCTGAAGTTCCTGTGTTACCATATTGTAAGAATGATTGTGTCAACTAAGTGTAATGAAAATAAAACATATTAAAAATGTTAATACGGGTAGCTATTGGCCTCAGCTAAGTCCATCCCATAAGTGCCTGGGTCATTGGTGCTCACATAGCCATGGCATTAAGTGGCACAGGCACTGATGATCTCCTGCATTTCCTAAGGCTGAGTCAGCTGCTGTGGAGAATGCTTCCTGCTGCCAAATCTTGGTATGGAGGGAAGGAGCCCGTACTGCATATTACCTGGACACCTTGGGCTGAGTGTAGATGGATACATCAGTAAAACAAGTCATGCCCACAGCACAGCCAGGTCTATGATTCTCCTCTGCTGTGGCAGCTGAGGAGTAGCTAGAGATGATTAATGTTATATCAGAGTGAGACTGGTATAAACTGGATGGCATGAGAGCCATGCAGGTAAGGGAAGTCACTGCCTGAGGGAGCTTAACAGTGCAGACAGACAAGGCAGAGAAGGCTGGAAAATACAGCCTCTGTTTTTCTGTGTTTTTCTAGCTGGTGAAATGATGCTGAGTCTGGTCAGATCAATCTGACCTAGGTAACAAAGGCTGTCAGTAGCAGCACTAGCAAGTGAAATTCAGGTTGTCCAAATCCCATTATGGCACCTTGATCCAGTTTGGTGTACACATCATGAGCTCATGGACTTTGGACAGGACCTGCAGTGGACTTGTGGTGCAGTTGCAAGTGTGAAAAATGAGGTACACATTTCCTGTTAAAATTTAAAAGTTTAATAAAGGACAACAGGGGACAAACAATAAAGCAAAGAAACAGTGCTGGGTGCTTGGCCCTTGGCCAAAAAGCACACCTGCCCTTGATGGAGACACTTTAAATACTTTTTGTATTGCATCAGCCTAATGGCTATTCATGGGCATTAATGTATATTAAAACTTTTCCAGGAACTGCTTAGCATGGCTGCTCCTTGGTCCCACCTTTTTAGAGCATGCTTATTTCTTAGCTTGTGGTTTTGTCAGTTTTTGTTATCCTCTCCAGCTTGGGCCTTATTCCGTGGTTCTTGCAGATGGCAGTTGTTGATAGCTGACATTTTCAGTAGCAGGGGTCTTCATAGCACCATTCTTTGGATGTTATCCAATCCAGCAGGCAGTTTGGTTATTGTAAGTAAAACTATAACCTTTATAAAATAACTATATTAACTATTTCACCACTATATCTACCTTAAGTTAGTAACAGAAATAAAGACATTAGTTATTATTACAAAACTATAACAAGGCTGCTCTTACAAGATTTAAACTACACACTCACAATTCCCATTTTAACATTTGCACACAAAAACCAACACTATAATATGTATTTATCACACACAACACACTTTAACACTTGCAAAAAGCCAATACTGTAATATGTATTTATCACACAAGGGACTTATGTTCCATTTTCCACACTGGGAAACGTGCTGGGCCGAGAAGCAGGAGCACTGCAAGCCACCAGCTGTCTTTGGGAACCTTTCTGCCTGTTCCATAGTGCCAGTGGGAGTACTGCTGTTGTGGTATTCCCAGGTGGATGGCTGCCATACATAACCACTTTTAATAGCACTGAAACCACAGTAGCATTATGGAGGAGGGCTGTGTCCTAGGAGCTCTTATTCCTAAGGCACTTGGTGCTCTGGGTGCAGAGAGGGTGTTATGTAGCTGTGGAGCCCAGGAGGGAAAGAATTAAAGCTGTATTCAGGACCAGAAAGACTGACAACAAAATTTATGGCATTAGAGACAAGAATAAGCTTTTGGGGCAAGACTTGAGGCACTGGATTTTGAGGAGTTCATGGTCCTCAGACTCCACCCCATCCCATGGGTCTGAGGTGGATGGTGACAATATTTCCTGCCACAGTACACTAATGGGTCTGGTTGTGTCTCCCTGGAAAAGAAAACTTAAATTTGTTACTTTTGAGCTAAACTCTTATTATTTCTTATTTATGTTAATTTTCACTCCTGGTTTAGTTTTTAAACTTGGGAATTCAAAATATGTAAATAGTTGAAGGCATGCTGATTTCAAATCAGGTGTGCATATATACAAAATGTGTTGTCTTCTGGACTACACTGGTTTAGTCCAAGTAATGGAATGACTCAGGATGTATATTCCTGTAGTTCATAGCGAGATTAATCCAGCACAACATGAAAATAGCCTAAGAAAATGATTGCAGGTATAACTTTAGGACACATTTTGAAACTGTTCACTTGATCTTTTGACGGAGCACAGAAATAAAAATGTAGCTTATTTTCTTAAAATGTGAAATATACAGTTCACTGCTACTACTGTTTTCAACAACATATACCATAGTGAATTTTAGGACTTTTTTTCCCTACTGTTACAGGAGTACCAGCAGAAATTGTCATGAATAAAAATGAAATCTAAAGCAGTATTTTTCTTAATTTTGCATGCATCTTCAAGGGCCATATTTACCCTCTATGAGCATAAGTCTGCAGATTTCTGAGGCTTTTTTCATCTTGAACTCAGCAGACAGGGACACTCATGGGCATTCAGTATAGGGACCTAGGACAAACATCTCACCTAGGTCTTTCCTGCATAGCGTTTCATATGTTAGGTCTTGATAACTTGTTGAAATTGAATGGAATAAAACCTCTTCGATGATGACTTTTTGTACAGTTGAGCAGATGTGGCCTCAGGGCTGTATTGGTTGACTCATTTTCATTTAAAATACACAGTTTTGCCAGCTGGAAACTGCCAGCTCTTTTACACATATATGAGTTCAGGGATTTTGTGCTACACATTGTTGAGTTTGGTGCAGCAGCATTTATTTTTGAAATGTTTTCATAGTCACAGGACTTAACAGCCTTATATAGCCTTATTCACCTCAGAGATTTTATTGTTAAAAGTTTAAAAATTGTTCCCCAGCCAATGTTTCTTTGAGATTAGAAATGTTCAGGTTTGGACTGTGCACTTTAGATTGCTTCATGCTGCCTTCATTTAAAATTTTGATGACCTGTAGAACCACTGGAACAACTCCTAAGGATATTGTAGATTCTCTCATCACCTGGGGCTCTGTTTTAATCACTGCCAGATTTTTCAAAAATATATGCTGTAATCCAAAGAGAAATAGTGGGTCTCATAAAATTGGTAGATCAGGTTCTACAACCTGTGTTATGAAAGGGTTCAAGCCAGCTGGTTGTCACAGCGTGTGTCTCGCTGTCTTTAAAAAGACACAAATCTGCAAGTTGACCCAGATTTTCTTTCCGTGAATCTCCTGTGCAATAGAAAGCCTGTAGTGTTTACTGTTGCCAGAGTACCAGAAATCTGAATTGTGTTAGGCAATGAGAAGCATAAAAGTAGTTCTGCTCCAGCAGGTACTTTTTAAAGTATTACCAAACTCCTCTAAGCAGATGACAGGGGAATAACTTCTGCCATTCCAATATACAGCAGAATAACTGAACTTGGCTGTTGCAAAAGAGAGAGTCATCTGCATGAGTAGGTTTTAAAACTGATGGGCTGCCTCTGATGCTTCCAGACTTTATTATCATGCTAAATTCAAAGTGGGTTTTGCCTGTGTGACTGTAGAGAGCAGTGTTTCCAACATTACTGAATAGCTTGTAGTCTGAATGATTAAGGTGATAAAGGGGAAGAGAGCTGGTCTGGGACTAGACTAGCTGTGCAGCTACTGTAGTGTAATCTGCACTAGATTTCTAGGCTAGAATTTCCCTACTGGACCTCTCTTTATTAATCCCCAAGCCTTTTAATTAGGTCTTGTATGGAAAGGAGCAAAAACTGGATAGAGAAGTCATTTAACTTTCTCTTGATCCAAGCCACTCTAAGCAGAATAATTTTCATTTTAAGCAGGAAGCTCTTCAAAGCAGGCTATTATTCTATAATAACCTATCTGTAGTACTTCCACATGTACAACGCTTTCTCCGCACCTTTCAATACAATTGTCTCTAGGAAGTCTGTTGCCCTGTTTTACCCAAAACCCACTGAAGTCAGTAGCCACCTTTGCAGTGGGCTTTGAATGTTGGCCTTAGACAGACAAATAAGTAAGTATTTGCATTACCACAAGTAATTACATCTTACCTTATTACATTTTTGTGTTATTACATTTTATGTCCTACTCCTGTTATATAAATGTTAATGTTATTGTGCTAGTAAGTTTATTAGCTTGTAATATATATGCAGTATCCTCTGAAGTTTTTACATAGAGTTTAATGGGACCTTTAGATCTCTGAAGGACTGAGGAAAACTACTTTTCAGTGGGTTACCTATTGCCTGGGTAAATGTAACAGGAAAAATAAGAATGAAGAATTTTATTATCAAGTCCTAGAACTTCCTTTTCTAAAGTATATAAATATATTTCAAAAATTTCAACTTCTTAATTCTTTCCACATTATGGGATAACGTAATATTCTTTCCTACATGTTTTGTGATTCAAGTCTTGCAATCCTGGGTTAGTAGTGATAGGAGCTGAATCAACTGCTGACTATGGGAATTCTGCCTCACTATTGTGGGCACTTGGTTTACATTTTACATTAGCTGGGGTTTTGGACCATTAGTTGTAAATTTTAAAACCAGAAATCAAGATAGGTATAACTTCTGTAATTTACTGATCATATCGACAACATGCAGGGTGTGCTTCTCCAGGTAGTGCGTAAGAATCCACACTGTGGTTTCGTTGCCTTTAATCTGGAGAAGCAAGAATTAACATGTTCACCCCTCAGCTGCATGCAGGGATAAACAAAGGCCTTCATCCTACCCTGAAAACACACAAGAGGAGTAAATTCAGCCTGTGAAGGAACACCCATTTCCAATGAAATATTCAGCAAATATTAATTCTAAGTTTTTATTTTCCTTTAATGTGCATAAATTCTGTGCTGTGAACCTGCTCTAAGCAAGCCCCAGAAAATATGTGCCTTCACCTAGATTAATCACACAGACTTAACTACTTGGATTATAGAAGAAAGTGACTCATGTACAGATGACAATGGATTAAGAAAAGGGGAGAAAAGTTCCCTAAGTCTCATTCCACCTTCCTCTATACTGATAAGGAGACACTTAAGGGAGTGATACAGAGAGCTGGAAGAGAAACTGTGTGTCAGAGTCCAGCTATGCTATGGTGAACAGTAAAAGTCATGTAATCCCTTCCAGAATCTGCTGAATCTTGAGTTAAAACTGTTTGCTGTCTGAGGGAGGGAGCTGCTTGGTCCCTTTATTCCTTTTGGAAAGATATTTCTGCTCATTTACCATATGTCAATGTGATCTTCTCTGTCTTTAGAGCTTCCACATTGACAGGAGCAATCTTATCCATATATGAATTTTATTTTGTTATTTGAAAGCAGATAATTCTAAAATTGCTTCTATGCTCAGTTTGGAATCTACTGATGGATTATTATCTCCCAGTAATTCACTAGCTGGGGTCTTGCACAAATCTATAATCAAGCACAACAAATTGTGGACATGTAGGGAAGACATCCTTAGTAACAGCACTCCTGTGATAAAGTGATTTTGGCTAAACAATTCTAGAGAGTGATACTTCAAATGTTTGAAAATCTCACTAAATTGAAAAAATATACTGAGAAAACATGACAAATGTGAGTATGTTTGCATTTCTTCTGGGACCAACATAGGGCAGGTGATTTTGAATCATCGTTCCAGCCTGGCAAAGGAAGCTGATGCATTAACTATGGGCACCAGTGACAAAGGAAAAAGACTATTATCTGTGTCCCCATGAGATGGCACCCTGAACCAGCAGTGCACACAGGGATGGGTTCAAAGTTGGTTTTCTTTCATGGAAGGACTGGATCACAGGTGTTTTGGTGAGAAGTTATTAACCCAGAGCATCTTCTCTCTGCTTTTGTTTCATGGAAGTTTATCTTCATCTTTGTACAGTTTCAGAGTAAAATGTCACAGTTTTCAGTCTTGTTTATATATATGTTAATTTCCATTTGTGTTTTGAATTCCTAGTTATATTGCGAGGCTATTCCAAGTAATCAGTCAAATCTCTGTCTAATTAAGCTGATTTACACTAAGCATTATGCCCAGTGCTAAGTGTTAGGGCAACACCTTTAGGGTTGACTATTTTGTCAGATCTTCAACAACGTGATCCCAGCACATGGGATCATTCATTTCCCATTTACCAGATTAAAGGCTTTGTTCTCACTGAAATCTGTCAGCTGTTTGGTTGACTATTTAAAATTTTTTCCCCAATGAAACATATACCCAAGTCCAGAAGAGCCTCACTAAAAAAAACAACCAAAAAACAATCCCACACAAAACTGAGCAAATTTAAGTATGAGAAATTAATTTCCTGTCTGTTATTAGAAGTAATCACTGGTGAGTAATACTTCTACATCAGCAGAGATGTCTGAAGAAAACTATTTTGCTACCATACGTGTTGGTTCAGTGTGTTGCTATGTGACACCATCTTTCCACATATTGGTGCAGATGCCTTGGGAGGAAAAAAAAAAAGAGAGGCAGCTTGTTGCTGTTCAATTTATGTCTCTTTCAATGGAACCATAGAGTAATGCTTTGTTATTGTATTATTTTAATTTCAAATTAGCTTGTGGTTGATGTGATGTTTACTAGCATTTCTTGTGAAATGAAAAATGCTTTGGCTATGGCTTATTCCTGTTATTAAATAGTAATATAAACCCATGCTATGTGAAAACTGTGAGAAGCTCTGCTGTGTATACCTGTTTACAGACACTGCAGTCTTTCTTATCCTTTGAGTATTTCTAATTGTGTTAAAGTTGTAGGCCACTAAATCAAAACAAAAAGCATACAAATAACCTCCTACTGCTATTTTCCTTGCAAGATCCAAAGCTTATTGTGAAAGCTGTAACTCGATTAGAAGATCTTTCATGACTGACAGTGTAGAAACAGTGCACCAGTTTTGTTCTATTCATTATTCAGTCCCATTTGCAGATGATTTCCCGTGTGGTCTTCTAAATATGCAAGCATTAATTGCAATCAGACATGCACTGAGAGTTAGTGATTAGGGGGAAGGAAAAATAAGTTTGAGCCTCTGAAGTAATTGAAATAGTTCTTCATGCTGTGTTGAGCAGCAAGAGTATTCCCTCCCCCCAAATGAGCTGGAAGAGTGGAGAGAAGGCAGCTGGTGTTTTTTCCTTTCCAGCAGCATGTAGGAACAGCGTTCCTAGGAGGGAGTGGCAGGGAGAGCCAGGGGAGTGAGGACTGAGAGCAGGCTGAGTAACAGGAGAGTCACCTGGTGGGCTCCATCCCTTCTACAAGGAAGTGTGGCATGCCAGTTCAGAGATGCAGACACACAAATGTAACTGCTGGATCCTAGCATGCAGCAGCGTCTTTGGATTTTTCCTTGAGACCTGGAAGAGTGAGGACAGTAGCTCATTTATTACTTTGCCAGTAGACTGTAACTTGTCTGTGTTTAAAGGCTTCACAGTTTAAGATTCAAAGTGTTCCATGTCACATCCCCATTGTTTCTACCTTATTATTTTACCTCACTTTCTGAGATAATATCATGGTAGGAGGTGTCCAATTCACAGGGGGCTTAAAAACAGTTTTGATTTTTTCATAAGGAAAAATCCTTTTAATGGTTCTGTGGGTTTTTTTTAAATGTGGTGATAGAAAAACAGGTCATAATAGGTGTGAGTTGAAAATGCTTTGAGATTAAACTGGACAGAACTAATTTAATGAAAGGTAAATGAAGGACATGCGGATGCTGATGCAAGTAGTTGTTCTTCGGTCAGACTGTGAAAGAATGCTCCTGGACACAGGGAGAACTGTGTCACTTCTTGTCCTGCACAAACCTCAACTACCTGACGTTAGGCATCTTCCTACTTTTCAAGCTAGCATTTTCTGCTTTTCCACGTCTTCCTTGTTGGGCTGTAAGTAAAGCCGATTATATGCCAGCAATTCCCATAAATCCAAATAAGTAGCTAGCAGGAAGTCACAGTTATTTTAACACTACCTCCAAGAGCAAGTGACCCAAACTATCCATTCTTAGAGGAAGCAAGACAGCCCTGTGAGTCACTCAGTTACCAGTGCCAGTGTGGACTCCACTTGAAGCCTAACAATTGCAGCAGTAATTACTAGTTTCATGCCACCATGATCAGAATTAATTAATTTCTAAGCATTAACTAGGTCATACTGAAGGATTCTGTACTGCTACATAGTGCCAGAGCTCAGCCATCACAGAGCAGTTAGCCAGTGAAGTGTAAGTGATGTTTACACACCTCCAGCTTGGCAATGCAGAGCCCTTTCCCTTTTCCACTGGCCTGCCTTTTGAGGCACATACTTATATTTGTATTTCCTGCCTATCATTAGGAAGGAAATGGATCTGGTAAGTTGTGCTGTCTCTCTGAAGGCAGTCAGCCTGTTGTCCACTCCCTACAACTTCTGCAGAAGTTCCTGAGCTTACTTACTTCACAGTAATCATACTTGTTAGATCTGAGTCTGGAAAAAGGTTTGCTCCTGCAAAGATGGCAACATTTGGCTTTAGATTACCTGCAGACATATGAGAAGAGTCGCGGCCAACATTATTGTGTATTTTCATAAACATTTCTCTTACAGAAGGCTTAATTAGATACATAACAATGATGGCCCAGATGGCACAGTTTAGCCAGCTGGCCTGTATCTTATTTTAATTGCTTAAACATATCCACACCCTGTCTTTGTTATGAATTCAGTTATGGAAAAGGATTCCTATTTTAAATTTGCTGTCTGGCAGTGATGGAAGGTGGAAGGAACTTCATCTGCATCACAGCAGAAAAAAAACTTCATTTGGGTAATAAGAACTTAGGAGCCATTTGGAAGGAAACATGGGTAGGATCTGGTCAGGATGCTGTGGTGTGGCCTGATTTATGCTCAAAGCAACACAGAAATATGTCGTTCCAGAAGGAGATACCATCTCCCCAGTTCCCACTTTCACCAAGGAAGTACCATGTTGGTGAAAATGTCCTTTGGTGTCCTACCCTTTCATTTGGGTAGCTGGGCACACCAGCACTTCAAACCTGAAAGCAAATTCTGTTATCTTGCTTATGCCTTTTGTAGTCTAAAAATATGCAGGGCCACCTGGGGTTGCTGAGGTGTGAACCTGAGTGGTGCTTGTGGTGTGGTGCAATTTCCTCACGGGGACTGAGGGGCAGCCATGGCCTCCCGGGGGCACTTACTGGTGTTGTCTGCTGTGGGTGGTTTGGCTGCCCAGCCAGGGAATTGTGTGGAGCAGGGGTAGGACACCTCCTCCTTGGTAAGGACTGCATGCATCCTTCAAATTATAGAAAACAGACCTGGTGGGCTGCACCAGCACCTCTCCTTCTCCCTTTCTTTTTCCACCATGACATTCGTTGGTACTAATGTGATCTGTATTACATGAACCCAGTGGTGCCCATTCTGGAAGGGAAGGGATGGGATTTTCTGTTCCCCTACCACCTTTGGGGACAGCTGGCCACAGGGAAGGCTGCTCCCCTGCAGAGGGCCTGGCTGCTTATGGGAGGGAGCTTTTGCTTCACAGTAACAAGAAGGATAGATGTTTTTCTTTGAGCATTAACTCAAATTTGACCTTGGGCTTTTTAGGCAGCCAAACACACACATATGCCCCTTAGGCAGAGTTAAGATACCGTCTTAATGCATATACAGATGCAAAGTGCCCAGCCACACACTTCTACATGTTTTGGTTTTCTTCTGGGGCCCTTTTCACAATTACATCTTTCTGCAAATAGTAGTAATCCCAGTTGGAGTTACTTGGAGTGCTGGTTTTGCTGAGGTCTTTCAATTGCTCATCCATTCCTGCATTCTCTCCTTTGTAGCCTCAGTTCATTCTTGTTTGGTGCCTTTTGTACTGCGCTTGCTGACGGCAACGCACAGGGCTGCTCTTTCCTGCCAGAGCTTGTTGTTGTCTTCAGTGGCTGGGCAGGCAAAGACAACTCTGGTGTGAATCATTTTGCTCCTCCAATGTAGGAGTTGCCACAAAGAATGATTAAGGGAGGGAAAAAAAAGCGAGAGTGAGAGGGAGTGTGTCTGTGCACAAATTGAGGTTGGGAAAGTGGGAGGGGTGTCAATGAGTAGGCAAGTAACAGAGTCCTCTGCTCAGCAAGGGTTCAGCACGGGCAGCTGGTTCTTCGTGCTGTGCTCATTTCATTGATTAGTTTACCAGGATTATAGCTTTGCAAAGTAAGTATGGCTTTTTTCTTTCTCTGAGACTTTAATTTATGCAGAGCTAAAAGTTATCAAATCTCAGCTGTGAAACATAATTGCATGGAGGGAGTGGGATAAGGAAAATTGTAAAAAAAAGATACCATGTGGAATTAAAGAAGCTTTTTTTGCCTTCTCAAACGACAGTGTTTTGGTTTAATTTCAAAACTGCTGCAATTGCTATGCTAGATTTGTTTGTCTCTGCAGAGATTCTTTGGAGGCGGTGAATAAGATCTGGCAGGTGAGACAGCAAGGGCATTAGGAATTATTAAAATATGGTGGTTTATTGCAAATGGCTATTCCCATATCAGAAAAAGCAGGTTATGTATGATGCCATGAAAATAATCCATGAGCCAAGGAAGGATTTAGGTTGTTTTGTAAGCCTCTGTTATGGAGGAATATTCCTCAAATTTTCTGCAGAGGTGCCTATGTGCTGCTCTGTTTGCTCTGAGTTATTAATCAAGTGTCTAATCCACACTTGTTCAAAGTGAAGGGCAGGAATTTAGGCCTAGTAATTACAAATTTATTTTCAGTGCGACCATTTCGTTTGAAGAGTTCATTGGCTATTGAAGTACAAGTGTATTGAAAAGCTTGTTTCTCTTTCCTTCCTGGAGTGACTTTCCCCGCTGTGTTGCTGACAGTGCTTTTTCCTCAACCATATGAGATGTTCTGGTCCCACATCAGTCTAATGTCTTGTGTTCCTCAGTGTCTGTTCAGAGGAAAGTGTGTCCTTGTTTTTTCATCCAGGTAGTTTGCCAGGTGGAGAGCTATCATTTCTGTAGAAGAAAAGGCTCACAGAAATCTTTTATTTCCTTTATATCCTGTGTTTGCTGAGTAAGAGCTGAAGTGGGGTCATGTTAAACACTTGATCTAGTTTCAATATTAATGCCTCACTTGTGAGATTTGCCTGTGGGTTGTTTCATATAATATATCCTCTTGGAATTTTGTTTGGACTGGAGAGAGTACAGTGCTGGTGCGCACAGTTCCTGAGATATAAACCCAGCAGATGCCCCAGCAATGGATGGTCAGCATTGTCTACACTTTATCTGCCACAGGTGTCTTCTCCAGGAAGGGCTGCTTAACCGAGACAAGAATAAAATAAATACTTGCTCTGCTTTATTGGATTTTTCCTACCGTACTGCTAACTTGACTCGTCAGACATTGCCACACAGATGTTGCTATTCTTGTGATTATATTTTTAAATGATAAACTATATTTAGATTTTCCCTTAGTAAGCAGATAGTAAACAAAGTTTCCCTGTTGGTGTTTTGGGGGGGAGTTTGTTGTTGTTGCATCCAAGAATGACTAAGCAAAAGTGGTGTCTTATACAAATAAACAAGTTGAAATCAGATTTTTTCTGAACTGGTTCAGTAGCCTTTCAGCTCCCTTCTGTATCTGAAAATGCTCTTTTCACACTGTGACAGTCACAGTTTTAAGCAAAGCTGGGTGGATCACAAGCTCCAAGTGCTTAGAAGATGCCCCAGTGCCACGGGCCTCTCCGGAAATGCTGACAACCTGTTTTCCTGGGAAAGGAACAACAAGAATCCGTGCAGCAGGCCTTTTTAGAATTTAATTTTCAGTTTTTTGACCCCTCCCTGTTTGAGGGTTCCCTGTGATTACAGACTCAGGAGTCTGATTTCTGAGACTGTTAATGGGCAGCTAATGGGCTTTCCTCTCACTGAGAGCCTCAGCCCTTCTCACTTGTCTGGAACTGGCTTTACTGGACTTGCAAGGCTTGGGGTGCTCAAGGCTTTAAAGAGATTTAGGAATTTTTAATATGTAATACTGTAAATTCTTTTCAGTAATATGAATGTTGTGAGAATATAATATAATATAATATAATATAATAGTCATTAATAAATGAAGAATAAAAAACTGACTGATCAGTTGAAAAAGATGGTGGAATAGAGGTTATTCTTTGCTATCCAATGCCAATCATTTGAGGTTAAGAATGCAACTGATCTTTTTTCCCAACAAAATGCCCTGAATAGTCCTTATTTCAATAGTACCACTAAAAGAAAGAAATTAGAATGGAGAGCTTTTCCACTACCAGAAATGGTTTCACTACACGAAAGAAGCTTTGAGAGTATCAGCAGCTACTGGATGAACAAAGATAAATGAAAGGTTCACGGTGAAATACCTCCTGTTTCTCTCACTGAAACAAAACATCAAAACTATAAAAAATGATCCAATGTGAGTCGTGTCAATTACTAATGAGGTCAGAGGAGTTTTTAATCTATGGTACAGCTTTTGACTGGCGTAAGGAAGAAGAGTTTAATTCAATTATGTAAAATTCCCTATTATATTTTTTTACTCTGAATCTCTTGCAACCCAAGTAAGTGAAATACAGGTAGCACATCCACATCTTAAGTTTAACATTAAGCCAGAAAGAAATAAGGGGTATTTTGAAGTGGTTATGATTTCATATTGATTTTTAGCCTGCAAGGATGATCCAAATACCTAAATAGAATAATATCATGCTAGCCAGCACTAAATAATGATACTTTACCCCATTAACAAATTAAGGTGTTTTCAGGTACACTGCATGCCTCATGAGATTCTTCGTAGTATTTGTCTTTTTGAGTGTGGTGGATGTTTACTGAATGACACATTCTTGGTTCCCTGGGTAATTTTCCACCAGCTTCTCAGTAAGAAATACCTGTGAAGTTGGTGCTTGCCCCAGATCTTCAGTTCTGGGGGGGGAGAGTGGGGTGGGGCCAAGAGAGAGAGATTGAGAAGCAGACAAAGTATACAACTGTGTTGTGTGTTCACGTGAGAATGGTTGAGTTAATGGCAAAGATAAGGCAGGTAGCCTGAGCGGGGGGAATTTATTTAAGACATGCACAGGCACAAAAGAGCACATCTGTGAAGAGCAGTTACAGGAAGGCATTTTAAGTAATGATTTTATGTTTGCTTCTTAGCTCCTGTTGTTCCAAGTTACTCCCTCATCAGTAGTCTCAGTCCTTCAAACTTGCTCTGTCTTTTGCCACTGTTCTGCCTAAAGCTCTCCTCCTTTTAGGTGTGTGCTAAGCCCATGGTTGCTGGCAAGCTTGACTTTTCTGGTAATTAGTTGCTTTCATGCCTGAGAAATGGTGTCTACATAGAGGAGGTGGATGGTTGCAGTGCTAGGCTGGCATTTCATTCTCCCTTTACAGCAATAAGATCTATGGAGACATTTCCTGAACCTCATTATGACATCAGCTCAATGCCTGCTGATGTTGTAAAATGGAATTTCTCATGGAAAATTTCTCTTTACTAAGCAGCTGCCAGAGGCTGCCAGACTACTGGAAGATGGACAAGTCCAGCCAGACCCATTCTGAATTCAGAGTCTGGCAAAACGTCTGCATGTTGCAAAGCATACTCCTCTGTATTTTTATGTGGGGATAAATTTCTCCAGTGAAATATGTTCAATGTTTGCCCTCTTTAAGATGTTTTTTTTTAAAAAAAAAACAGTGGGAGGGGATTTGTTAGCAAATAGTTTGTTGTTAATACCAACAGTCAGAGCATTTTGCAAGACGGCAGGGCTGGTTAGGTGTGCTAAAGTTAGCTTCAAATGCTGACTTAAAAAGCCCTGCTTTAATGCCAGTATGGGGTTTTTTTTGCCAACTTGATTAAATGCAGTGCATTTCACTAACCTTTTATACTGCATCTTTTAGCCTAAAACAAACTAGTTGTCAAGTAAAACAATTGCCTTACCAAATAGATCCAAGAACATGTATAAGTTAATGAAAATAAAAATAAAGACATTTATTTTGTAAAAGGCCTTCTGTAGTCAAACAGGTCTTACAAGTAAATCAAAGGGTTTTCTCTACCATGTCACAGGCAAATTATGTGCCCGTTTTTTTACTCCTGTAAAAATTTATAATTACCACAAATTATTTGGAAGTCATTCACTACTGTCAAGTACCACAGCTGTTCTAGAGTGTCTCTGTACAATGGTGTCAGATGTTCAGCTATGTTTGGGCAGTATAACACATGCACAAATTTGTTATTTCCATTTCCTTTCTATCTCTGTCATTTGCTTTGATGGAGCTGTTTAGCACCGATTTTAATAGATTCCTTTTTATTTTTTTTTTTAGGGATACATGGTATTGGGGACATAGTAGTATCAAATTCACTGTGCCAAAGGGGTCATCTTCTGTGTGCTTGCTGGTCTAAAGCCAGACTTGTGCTATTGACTGAAACTCTGTGGTTCACCCTTGTTGGCTTGAATCTACATAAATGTGCTTATACTGAAGTGCAACTCCTGGTATGTGAAAGCAGCCAGGAAGAGGGGAAGAGTTTTTGGTTTTCCTAGAGCGTGGACTGCAGCAACTGTGCCTTGCCATTCCTGACTGCACAGGTCATGTAAGAGCCCTGTGGCAACTGCAGTTACTGTGAGTGGCTAAGAAAATGTTTGAGTTCAAATAGCGTAAGTGATGGGTGGGCACACAGCAGTATTTTTTAGAAGGCCTCCTTCTACATTTCTCCTCTTTTAGGGTTCTCCTCCTTTAAATTTAAGAACAATCTCAACATACAAGACCAGACAGCTTTCTGGAGACTTGTAGCAAGGTCAGAGAGAATGGGGGAATCAAACCTTAGAGGAAGGACATGTACCAAAGCTAAAGGTTTAATGGACAATTAGCCATGAAGAAAGAGATAGATAAGTTGATAAGTTATGAGACCATTAAAGACCTATCTGAGAGTCAGGAGAGCCCACAGCACAGGCAAAGTACCTTCTGACTCAGCACATTTTAAGAGTATCAATTAAAAACAGATTAAATTCATGTGTGATCCAATTTGACTCAGTGTGCATGGGTCACCCTGACCTACACAGATTTTCCCAACTACATCTGGTAATACTGGCTTCACATAACATGTGGCATTGCCCGCTGTCACTTGATGATGATGGCTGTTACTGAACCTCTCCTCTCCTCTCCTCTCCTCT